>CM042257.1:50355283-50374374 GCA_023566225.1 Romanogobio albipinnatus | reverse complement strand
CTCTAGTGCTCACACACACACACACACACAGTCCTCTAGTGCTCACACACACACAGTCCTCTAGTGCTCACACACACACAGTCCTCTAGTGCTCACACACACACAGTCCTCTAGTGCTCCACACACACACAGTCCTCTAGTGCTCACACACACACACACAGTCCTCTAGTGCTCACACACACACAGTCCTCTAGTGCTCACACACACACAGTCCTCTAGTGCTCACACACACACACAGTCCTCTAGTGCTCACACACACACAGTCCTCTAGTGCTCACACACACACAGTCCTCTAGTGCTCACAACACACACACACAGTCCTCTAGTGCTCACACACACACAGTCCTCTAGTGCTCACACACACACACAGTCCTCTAGTGCTCACACACACACAGTCCTCTAGTGCTCACACACACACACTCCTCTAGTGCTCACACACACACACACACACAGTCCTCTAGTGCTCACACACACACAGTCCTCTAGTGCTCACACACACACAGTCCTCTAGTGCTCACACACACACACAGTCCTCTAGTGCTCACACACACACAGTCCTCTAGTGCTCACACACACACAGTCCTCTAGTGCTCACACACACACACAGTCCTCTAGTGCTCACACACACACAGTCCTCTAGTGCTCACACACACACAGTCCTCTAGTGCTCACACACACACACAGTCCTCTAGTGCTCACACACACACAGTCCTCTAGTGCTCACACACACACAGTCCTCTAGTGCTCACACACACACAGTCCTCTAGTGCTCACACACACACAGTCCTCTAGTGCTCACACACACACACGTCCTCTAGTGCTCACACACACACACACACACAGTCCTCTAGTGCTCACACACACACAGTCCTCTAGTGCTCACACACACACAGTCCTCTAGTGCTCACACACACACACAGTCCTCTAGTGCTCACACACACACAGTCCTCTAGTGCTCACACACACACAGTCCTCTAGTGCTCACACACACACAGTCCTCTAGTGCTCACACACACACACACACACAGTCCTCTAGTGCTCACACACACATACACACACAGTCCTCTAGTGCTCACACACACACACACAGTCCTCTAGTGCTCACACACACACAGTCCTCTAGTGCTCACACACACACACAGTCCTCTAGTGCTCACACACACACACAGTCCTCTAGTGCTCACACACACACAGTCCTCTAGTGCTCACACACACACACAGTCCTCTAGTGCTCACACACACACAGTCCTCTAGTGCTCACACACACACACACACACAGTCCTCTAGTGCTCACACACACACAGTCCTCTAGTGCTCACACACACACAGTCCTCTAGTGCTCACACACACACACACTCCTCTAGTGCTCACACACACACACAGTCCTCTAGTGCTCACACACACACACAGTCCTCTAGTGCTCACACACACACACAGTCCTCTAGTGCTCACACACACACAGTCCTCTAGTGCTCACACACACACACAGTCCTCTAGTGCTCACACACACACAGTCCTCTAGTGCTCACACACACACACACACACAGTCCTCTAGTGCTCACACACACACAGTCCTCTAGTGCTCACACACACACAGTCCTCTAGTGCTCACACACACACAGTCCTCTAGTGCTCACACACACACACACAGTCCTCTAGTGCTCACACACACACACAGTCCTCTAGTGCTCACACACACACACAGTCCTCTAGTGCTCACACACACACACAGTCCTCTAGTGCTCACACACACACAGTCCTCTAGTGCTCACACACACACAGTCCTCTAGTGCTCACACACACACACTCCTCTAGTGCTCACACACACACAGTCCTCTAGTGCTCACACACACACACAGTCCTCTAGTGCTCACACACACACAGTCCTCTAGTGCTCACACACACACACACACAGTCCTCTAGTGCTCACACACACACAGTCCTCTAGTGCTCACACACACACACAGTCCTCTAGTGCTCACACACACACAGTCCTCTAGTGCTCACACACACACACGTCCTCTAGTGCTCACACACACACAGTCCTCTAGTGCTCACACACACACACTCCTCTAGTGCTCACACACACACAGTCCTCTAGTGCTCACACACACACACAGTCCTCTAGTGCTCACACACACACACGTCCTCTAGTGCTCACACACACACACAGTCCTCTAGTGCTCACACACACACACAGTCCTCTAGTGCTCACACACACACAGTCCTCTAGTGCTCACACACACACAGTCCTCTAGTGCTCACACACACACACTCCTCTAGTGCTCACACACACACAGTCCTCTAGTGCTCACACACACACACTCCTCTAGTGCTCACACACACACAGTCCTCTAGTGCTCACACACACACACTCCTCTAGTGCTCACACACACACAGTCCTCTAGTGCTCACACACACACACTCCTCTAGTGCTCACACACACACAGTCCTCTAGTGCTCACACACACACACTCCTCTAGTGCTCACACACACACACTCCTCTAGTGCTCACACACACACACTCCTCTAGTGCTCACACACACACACTCCTCTAGTGCTCACACACACACACAGTCCTCTAGTGCTCACACACACACACAGTCCTCTAGTGCTCACACACACACAGTCCTCTAGTGCTCACACACACACACTCCTCTAGTGCTCACACACACACACTCCTCTAGTGCTCACACACACACAGTCCTCTAGTGCTCACACACACACAGTCCTCTAGTGCTCACACACACACACAGTCCTCTAGTGCTCACACACACACAGTCCTCTAGTGCTCACACACACACACAGTCCTCTAGTGCTCACACACACACAGTCCTCTAGTGCTCACACACACACAGTCCTCTAGTGCTCACACACACACAGTCCTCTAGTGCTCACACACACACACAGTCCTCTAGTGCTCACACACACACAGTCCTCTAGTGCTCACACACACACAGTCCTCTAGTGCTCACACACACACACAGTCCTCTAGTGCTCACACACACACAGTCCTCTAGTGCTCACACACACACACAGTCCTCTAGTGCTCACACACACACAGTCCTCTAGTGCTCACACACACACAGTCCTCTAGTGCTCACACACACACAGTCCTCTAGTGCTCACACACACACAGTCCTCTAGTGCTCACACACACACACACTCCTCTAGTGCTCACACACACACAGTCCTCTAGTGCTCACACACACACACTCCTCTAGTGCTCACACACACACAGTCCTCTAGTGCTCACACACACACACTCCTCTAGTGCTCACACACACACACTCCTCTAGTGCTCACACACACACACTCCTCTAGTGCTCACACACACACACACTCCTCTAGTGCTCACACACACACACTCCTCTAGTGCTCACACACACACACTCCTCTAGTGCTCACACACACACACACAGTCCTCTAGTGCTCACACACACACACAGTCCTCTAGTGCTCACACACACACAGTCCTCTAGTGCTCACACACACACACTCCTCTAGTGCTCACACACACACAGTCCTCTAGTGCTCACACACACACACTCCTCTAGTGCTCACACACACACAGTCCTCTAGTGCTCACACACACACAGTCCTCTAGTGCTCACACACACACAGTCCTCTAGTGCTCACACACACACAGTCCTCTAGTGCTCACACACACACACTCCTCTAGTGCTCACACACACACAGTCCTCTAGTGCTCACACACACACACACACACACAGTCCTCTAGTGCTCACACACACACACTCCTCTAGTGCTCACACACACACAGTTCTCTAGTGCTCACACACACACAGTCCTCTAGTGCTCACACACACACACACACACAGTCCTCTAGTGCTCACACACACACACACTCCTCTAGTGCTCACACACACAGTTCTCTAGTGCTCACACACACACACACACAGTCCTCTAGTGCTCACACACACACACACACACTCCTCTAGTGCTCACACACACACACACAGTCCTCTAGTGCTCACACACACACACACACAGTCCTCTAGTGCTCACACACACACAGTCCTCTAGTGCTCACACACACACACACACACAGTCCTCTAGTGCTCACACACACACACACTCCTCTAGTGCTCACACACACACACACACACAGTCCTCTAGTGCTCACACACACACACAGTCCTCTAGTGCTCACACACACACACTCCTCTAGTGCTCACACACACACACACACAGTCCTCTAGTGCTCACACACACACACACAGTCCTCTAGTGCTCACACACACACACACACAGTCCTCTAGTGCTCACACACACACACACTCCTCTAGTGCTCACACACACACACACACACACTCCTCTAGTGCTCACACACACACACAGTCCTCTAGTGCTCACACACACACACACACACAGTCCTCTAGTGCTCACACACACACACAGTCCTCTAGTGCTCACACACACACACTCCTCTAGTGCTCACACACACACACACACAGTCCTCTAGTGCTCACACACACACACAGTCCTCTAGTGCTCACACACACACAGTCCTCTAGTGCTCACACACACACACAGTCCTCTAGTGCTCACACACACACACAGTCCTCTAGTGCTCACACACACACACAGTCCTCTAGTGCTCACACACACACACTCCTCTAGTGCTCACACACACACACAGTCCTCTAGTGCTCACACACACACAGTCCTCTAGTGCTCACACACACACAGTCCTCTAGTGCTCACACACACACAGTCCTCTAGTGCTCACACACACACACACACTCCTCTAGTGCTCACACACACACAGTCCTCTAGTGCTCACACACACACACTCCTCTAGTGCTCACACACACACAGTCCTCTAGTGCTCACACACACACAGTCCTCTAGTGCTCACACACACACAGTCCTCTAGTGCTCACACACACACACAGTCCTCTAGTGCTCACACACACACAGTCCTCTAGTGCTCACACACACACACAGTCCTCTAGTGCTCACACACACACAGTCCTCTAGTGCTCACACACACACACAGTCCTCTAGTGCTCACACACACACACACACAGTCCTCTAGTGCTCACACACACACACTCCTCTAGTGCTCACACACACACAGTCCTCTAGTGCTCACACACACACACACACACACTCCTCTAGTGCTCACACACACACACTCCTCTAGTGCTCACACACACACACTCCTCTAGTGCTCACACACACACAGTCCTCTAGTGCTCACACACACACACAGTCCTCTAGTGCTCACACACACACAGTCCTCTAGTGCTCACACACACACAGTCCTCTAGTGCTCACACACACACAGTCCTCTAGTGCTCACACACACACAGTCCTCTAGTGCTCACACACACACACTCCTCTAGTGCTCACACACACACAGTCCTCTAGTGCTCACACACACACACACACACACTCCTCTAGTGCTCACACACACACACTCCTCTAGTGCTCACACACACACAGTCCTCTAGTGCTCACACACACACAGTCCTCTAGTGCTCACACACACACAGTCCTCTAGTGCTCACACACACACACACAGTCCTCTAGTGCTCACACACACACACACAGTCCTCTAGTGCTCACACACACACACACACAGTCCTCTAGTGCTCACACACACACACACACTCCTCTAGTGCTCACACACACACACACACAGTCCTCTAGTGCTCACACACACACAGTCCTCTAGTGCTCACACACACACAGTCCTCTAGTGCTCACACACACACAGTCCTCTAGTGCTCACACACACACAGTCCTCTAGTGCTCACACACACACAGTCCTCTAGTGCTCACACACACACACACACACTCCTCTAGTGCTCACACACACACAGTCCTCTAGTGCTCACACACACACAGTCCTCTAGTGCTCACACACACACAGTCCTCTAGTGCTCACACACACACACACAGTCCTCTAGTGCTCACACACACACACACAGTCCTCTAGTGCTCACACACACACACACACAGTCCTCTAGTGCTCACACACACACACACTCCTCTAGTGCTCACACACACACACACACAGTCCTCTAGTGCTCACACACACACAGTTCTCTAGTGCTCACACACACACACACTCCTCTAGTGCTCACACACACACACACACACTCCTCTAGTGCTCACACACACACAGTCCTCTAGTGCTCACACACACACACACAGTCCTCTAGTGCTCACACACACACACACACACACAGTCCTCTAGTGCTCACACACACACAGTCCTCTAGTGCTCACACACACACACACACAGTCCTCTAGTGCTCACACACACACACAGTCCTCTAGTGCTCACACACACACACTCCTCTAGTGCTCACACACACACAGTCCTCTAGTGCTCACACACACACACTCCTCTAGTGCTCACACACACACAGTCCTCTAGTGCTCACACACACACACACAGTCCTCTAGTGCTCACACACACACAGTCCTCTAGTGCTCACACACACACACACACACACAGTCCTCTAGTGCTCACACACACACGCAGTCCTCTAGTGCTCACACACACACACTCCTCTAGTGCTCACACACACACACACACACACAGTCCTCTAGTGCTCACACACACACACAGTCCTCTAGTGCTCACACACACACAGTCCTCTAGTGCTCACACACACACAGTCCTCTAGTGCTCACACACACACAGTCCTCTAGTGCTCACACACACACAGTCCTCTAGTGCTCACACACACACACTCCTCTAGTGCTCACACACACACAGTCCTCTAGTGCTCACACACACACAGTCCTCTAGTGCTCACACACACACAGTCCTCTAGTGCTCACACACACACAGTCCTCTAGTGCTCACACACACACAGTCCTCTAGTGCTCACACACACACAGTCCTCTAGTGCTCACACACACACAGTCCTCTAGTGCTCACACACACACACTCCTCTAGTGCTCACACACACACACTCCTCTAGTGCTCACACACACACACTCCTCTAGTGCTCACACACACACACTCCTCTAGTGCTCACACACACACAGTCCTCTAGTGGTCATAAGTGTGTAAGCTGGACTGTATTTCCTGTGGCCCTGCTTCTGTCTGTGGGTTAAGTCACAGCTCATTGGTCAATGGCCGTTGTTTGCATTGTGTTTTATAAATGAGCTCTGATTGAGAGAATGATGACAGGATTGTCATTTGTAGGTGATCTATTCTTTTACTACCCCTTCCCTTCCTCAGCCTGACTGAGATCACACTCCTGGGGTTCTGAAGGACAGCGAGGTGTTTGTGTGTGACTGGGATGGTTTGGGTGATGAGTGTGTGTGATCAGCAGAGAGTGGATGTTAATCCTGTGGCGTTTCTGCCCTTCCTCTCAGGAGCGCTCCAGCGTCTCCTAACCACACGGGGGCGCTGTCGGCCCACTCCAGCGGCGTTCAGACTCCAGACAGCCTATCGAGAGAAGGCTCGCCTGTGCCCATGGACCCCGATCCGGCTCCAGCTCCAGCTCCGGCTCCGGCTCCAGCTCCAGCTCCAGCCCCAGCTCCAGCCATCCAGCCCAAACTCGCAGTCATACAGGAGGCCTGCTTCACACAGAACACCTCAGGTACCGCAGAGAGCCTGCGCTCGTTACAGTGTGTGTGTGAGTGTGTGTGTGTGAGTGAGTGTGTGTGAGTGTGTGTGTGAGTGTGAGTGTGTGTGAGTGTGTGAGGGTGTTTTGCTGCTAGATGGCTCTAGTACTGATCACTGCACACACACACGAGAGGTGTTTAAAGGGGTGGTAAAGCACACTCTTCCGAAGGCTTGATTGTGTTTGTGGGCTGCACTGTAACATGTGTTCATGCTTCTTTTTAAAAAATTGCATTATTTTTCATATTTTTCTTTATTCTACACTGCTCTACCCCTCCTTGTAAAAACGGTCTGATGGTTTCCGGGTTGCATGAAGCCGGTCCCTCAGAAATACGCAGTGGGCTCTGATTGGTTAGCTGGCCCAGTGTGTTGTGATTGGCTAACCGCCTAGTGCACGTTTGTCGGAAGCGTCCCGCCCCTTCCCTTCACCGGTAGACTGTGCTTTGGGTAGAGTTAGAAACGATGGAGTCCCCTGTTCCCCTCTGTCTCACACACACATGCATATAACATGATTTGTGTTAAACGCACTGCAACCCCCCCGTCCCTAGGAGGGCTACTAACTATACCACAACACCACTCCAGCATACTAACTATACCACAACAACACTCCAGCCTACTAACTACACCACAACAACACTCCAACCTACTAACTATACCACAACAATACTCCAGCCTACTAACTATACCACAACAACACTCCAGCCTACTAACTATACCACAACAACACTCCAGCCTACTAACTATACCACAACAACACTCCAACCTACTAACTATACCACAACAACACTCCAGCCTACTAACTATACCACAACAACACTCCAGCCTACTAACTATACCACAACAACACTCCAGCCTACTAACTACACCACAACAACACTCCAGCCTACTAACTACACCACAACAACACTCCAGCCTACTAACTATACCACAACAACACTCCAGCCTACTAACTATACCACAACAACACTCCAGCCTACTAACTATACCACAACAACACTCCAGCCTACTAACTATACCACAACAACACTCCAACCTACTAACTATACCACAACAACACTCCAGCCTACTAACTATACCACAACAACACCCCAGCCTACTAACTATACCACAACAACACTCCAGCCTACTAACTATACCACAACAACACTCCAGCCTACTAACTATACCACAACAACACTCCAGCCTACTAACTATACCACAACAACACTCCAGCCTACTAACTATACCACAACAACACTCCAGCCTACTAACTACACCACAACAACACTCCAGCCTACTAACTATACCACAACAACACTCCAGCCTACTAACTACACCACAACAACACTCCAGCCTACTAACTATACCACAACAACACCCCAGCCTACTAACTACACCACAACAACACTCCAGCCTACTAACTATACCACGACAACACTCCAGCCTACTGACTATACCACAACACTCCAGCCTACTAACTATACCACAACAACACTCCAGCCTACTAACTACACCACAACAACACTCCAGCCTACTAACTACACCACAACAACACTCCAGCCTACTAACTATACCACAACAACACCCCAGCCTACTAACTATACCACAACAACACTCCAACCTACTAACTATACCACAACAACACTCCAGCCTACTAACTATACCACAACACTCCAGCCTACTAACTATACCACAACAACACTCCAGCCTACTAACTATACCACAACACTCCAGCCTACTAACTATACCACAACAACACTCCAGCCTACTAACTATACCACAACACTCCAGCCTACTAACTATACCACAACAACACTCCAGCCTACTAACTATACCACAACACTCCAGCCTACTAACTATACCACAACACTCCAGCCTACTAACTATACCACAACAACACTCCAGCCTACTAACTATACCACAACACTCCAGCCTACTAACTATACCACAACACTCCAGCCTACTAACTATACCACAACAACACTCCAGCCTACTAACTATACCACAACAACACTCCAGCCTACTAACTATACCACAACACTCCAGCCTACTAACTATACCACAACACTCCAGCCTACTAACTATACCACAACAACACTCCAGCCTACTAACTATACCACAACACTCCAGCCTACTAACTATACCACAACACTCCAGCCTACTAACTATACCACAACAACACTCCAGCCTACTAACTATACCACAACAACACTCCAGCCTACTAACTATACCACAACACTCCAGCCTACTAACTATACCACAACACTCCAGCCTACTAACTATACCACAACAACACTCCAGCCTACTAACTATACCACAACAACACTCCAGCCTACTAACTATACCACAACACTCCAGCCTACTAACTATACCACAACACCACTCCAGCCTAACTATACCACGACAACACTCCAGCCTACTAACTATACCACAACAACACTCCAACCTACTAACTACACCACAACAACACTCCAGCCTACTAACTACACCACAACAACACTCCAGCCTACTAACTAAACCACAACAACACTCCAGCCTACTAACTATACCACAACAACACTCCAGCCTACTAACTATACCACAACAACACTCCAGCCTACTAACTATACCACAACAACACTCCAGTCTACTAACTATACCACAACAACACTCCAGCCTACTAACTATACCACAACAACACTCCAGCCTACTAACTACACCACAACAACACTCCAGCCTACTAACTACACCACAACAACACTCCAGCCTACTAACTATACCACAACAATACTCCAGCCTACTAACTATACCACAACAACACTCCAGCCTACTAACTATACCACAACAACACTCCAGCCTACTAACTACACCACAACAACACTCCAGCCTACTAACTACACCACAACAACACTCCAGCCTACTAACTACACCACAACAACACTCCAGCCTACTAACTATACCACAACAATACTCCAGCCTACTAACTATACCACAACAACACTCCAGCCTACTAACTATACCACAACAACACTCCAGCCTACTAACTATACCACAACAACACTCCAACCTACTAACTATACCACAACAACACTCCAGCCTACTAACTACACCACAACAACACTCCAGCCTACTAACTATACCACGACAACACTCCAGCCTACTGACTATACCACAACACTCCAGCCTACTAACTATACCACAACAACACTCCAGCCTACTAACTACACCACAACAACACTCCAGCCTACTAACTACACCACAACAACACTCCAGCCTACTAACTATACCACAACAACACCCCAGCCTACTAACTATACCACAACAACACTCCAACCTACTAACTATACCACAACAACACTCCAGCCTACTAACTATACCACAACACTCCAGCCTACTAACTATACCACAACAACACTCCAGCCTACTAACTATACCACAACACTCCAGCCTACTAACTATACCACAACAACACTCCAGCCTACTAACTATACCACAACACTCCAGCCTACTAACTATACCACAACAACACTCCAGCCTACTAACTATACCACAACACTCCAGCCTACTAACTATACCACAACACTCCAGCCTACTAACTATACCACAACAACACTCCAGCCTACTAACTATACCACAACACTCCAGCCTACTAACTATACCACAACACTCCAGCCTACTAACTATACCACAACAACACTCCAGCCTACTAACTATACCACAACAACACTCCAGCCTACTAACTATACCACAACAACACTCCAACCTACTAACTATACCACAACAACACTCCAGCCTACTAACTACACCACAACAACACTCCAGCCTACTAACTATACCACGACAACACTCCAGCCTACTGACTATACCACAACACTCCAGCCTACTAACTATACCACAACAACACTCCAGCCTACTAACTACACCACAACAACACTCCAGCCTACTAACTACACCACAACAACACTCCAGCCTACTAACTATACCACAACAACACCCCAGCCTACTAACTATACCACAACAACACTCCAACCTACTAACTATACCACAACAACACTCCAGCCTACTAACTATACCACAACACTCCAGCCTACTAACTATACCACAACAACACTCCAGCCTACTAACTATACCACAACACTCCAGCCTACTAACTATACCACAACAACACTCCAGCCTACTAACTATACCACAACACTCCAGCCTACTAACTATACCACAACAACACTCCAGCCTACTAACTATACCACAACACTCCAGCCTACTAACTATACCACAACACTCCAGCCTACTAACTATACCACAACAACACTCCAGCCTACTAACTATACCACAACACTCCAGCCTACTAACTATACCACAACACTCCAGCCTACTAACTATACCACAACAACACTCCAGCCTACTAACTATACCACAACAACACTCCAGCCTACTAACTATACCACAACACTCCAGCCTACTAACTATACCACAACACCACTCCAGCCTAACTATACCACGACAACACTCCAGCCTACTAACTATACCACAACAACACTCCAACCTACTAACTACACCACAACAACACTCCAACCTACTAACTATACCACAACAGCACTCCAGCCTACTAACTATACCACAACACCACTCCAGCCTAACTATACCACAACAACACTCCAGCCTACTAACTATACCACAACAACACTCCAGCCTACTAACTATACCACAACACTCCAGCCTACTAACTATACCACAACACTCCAGCCTACTAACTATACCACAACAACACTCCAGCCTACTAACTATACCACAACACTCCAGCCTACTAACTATACCACAACACTCCAGCCTACTAACTATACCACAACAACACTCCAGCCTACTAACTATACCACAACAACACTCCAGCCTACTAACTATACCACAACACTCCAGCCTACTAACTATACCACAACACCACTCCAGCCTAACTATACCACGACAACACTCCAGCCTACTAACTATACCACAACAACACTCCAACCTACTAACTACACCACAACAACACTCCAACCTACTAACTACACCACAACAACACTCCAGCCTACTAACTATACCACAACAACACTCCAACCTACTAACTACACCACAACAACACTCCAACCTACTAACTACACCACAACAACACTCCAGCCTACTAACTATACCACAACAACACTCCAGCCTACTAACTATACCACAACAACACTCCAGCCTACTAACTACACCACAACAACACTCCAGCCTACTAACTATACCACAACAACACTCCAGCCTACTAACTATACCACAACAACACTCCAACCTACTAACTATACCACAACAACACTCCAGCCTACTAACTATACCACAACAACACTCCAGCCTACTAACTATACCACAACAACACCCCAGCCTACTAACTACACCACAACAACACTCCAACCTACTAACTATACCACAACAACACTCCAGCCTACTAACTATACCACAACAACACTCCAACCTACTAACTATACCACAACAACACTCCAGCCTACTAACTATACCACAACAACACCCCAGCCTACTAACTACACCACAACAACACTCCAACCTACTAACTATACCACAACAACACTCCAGCCTACTAACTATACCACAACAACACCCCAGCCTACTAACTATACCACAACAACACTCCAACCTACTAACTATACCACAACAACACCCCAGCCTACTAACTATACCACAACAACACTCCAACCTACTAACTATACCACAACAACACTCCAACCTACTAACTATACCACAACAACACTCCAGCCTACTAACTATACCACAACAACACCCCAGCCTACTAACTATACCACAACAACACTCCAACCTACTAACTATACCACAACAACACTCCAGCCTACTAACTATACCACAACAACACCCCAGCCTACTAACTACACCACAACAACACTCCAACCTACTAACTACACCACAACAACACTCCAACCTACTAACTATACCACAACAACACTCCAGCCTACTAACTATACCACAACAACACTCCAACCTACTAACTATACCACAACAACACTCCAGCCTACTAACTATACCACAACAACACCCCAGCCTACTAACTACACCACAACAACACTCCAACCTACTAACTATACCACAACAACACCCCAGCCTACTAACTACACCACAACAACACTCCAACCTACTAACTATACCACAACAACACTCCAGCCTACTAACTATACCACAACAACACTCCAGCCTACTAACTATACCACAACAACACTCCAACCTACTAACTATACCACAACAACACTCCAACCTACTAACTATACCACAACAACACTCCAGCCTACTAACTATACCACAACAACACTCCAACCTACTAACTATACCACAACAACACTCCAACCTACTAACTATACCACAACAACACTCCAACCTACTAACTATACCACAACAACACTCCAACCTACTAACTATACCACAACAACACTCCAGCCTACTAACTACACCACAACAACACTCCAGCCTACTAACTATACCACAACAACACTCCAGCCTACTAACTATATCACAACAACACTCCAGCCTACTAACTATACCACAACAACACTCCAGCCTACTAACTATACCACAACAACACTCCAGCCTACTAACTATACCACAACAACACTCCAGCCTACTAACTACACCACAACAACACTCCAGCCTACTAACTATACCACAACAGCACTCCAGCCTACTAACTACACCACAACAACACTCCAGCCTACTAACTACACCACAACAACACTCCAGCCTACTAACTATACCACGACAACACTCCAGCCTACTGACTATACCACAACAACACTCCAGCCTACTAACTATACCACAACAACACTCCAACCTACTAACTATACCACAACACCACTCCAGCCTAACTATACCACGACAACACTCCAGCCTACTAACTATACCACAACAGCACTCCAGCCTAACTATACCACAACAACACTCCAGCCTACTAACTACACCACAACAACACTCCAGCCTACTAACTACACCACAACAACACTCCAGCCTACTGACTATACCACAACAACACTCCAGCCTACTAACTATACCACAACACTCCAGCCTACTAACTATACCACAACACCACTCCAGCCTAACTATACCACGACAACACTCCAGCCTACTAACTATACCACAACAACACTCCAACCTACTAACTACACCACAACAACACTCCAACCTACTAACTATACCACAACAGCACTCCAGCCTACTAACTATACCACAACACCACTCCAGCCTAACTATACCACAACAACACTCCAGCCTACTAACTATACCACAACAACACTCCAGCCTACTAACTATACCACAACACTCCAGCCTACTAACTATACCACAACACTCCAGCCTACTAACTATACCACAACAACACTCCAGCCTACTAACTATACCACAACACTCCAGCCTACTAACTATACCACAACACTCCAGCCTACTAACTATACCACAACAACACTCCAGCCTACTAACTATACCACAACAACACTCCAGCCTACTAACTATACCACAACACTCCAGCCTACTAACTATACCACAACACCACTCCAGCCTAACTATACCACGACAACACTCCAGCCTACTAACTATACCACAACAACACTCCAACCTACTAACTACACCACAACAACACTCCAACCTACTAACTACACCACAACAACACTCCAGCCTACTAACTATACCACAACAACACTCCAACCTACTAACTACACCACAACAACACTCCAACCTACTAACTACACCACAACAACACTCCAGCCTACTAACTATACCACAACAACACTCCAGCCTACTAACTATACCACAACAACACTCCAGCCTACTAACTACACCACAACAACACTCCAGCCTACTAACTATACCACAACAACACTCCAGCCTACTAACTATACCACAACAACACTCCAACCTACTAACTATACCACAACAACACTCCAGCCTACTAACTATACCACAACAACACTCCAGCCTACTAACTATACCACAACAACACCCCAGCCTACTAACTACACCACAACAACACTCCAACCTACTAACTATACCACAACAACACTCCAGCCTACTAACTATACCACAACAACACTCCAACCTACTAACTATACCACAACAACACTCCAGCCTACTAACTATACCACAACAACACCCCAGCCTACTAACTACACCACAACAACACTCCAACCTACTAACTATACCACAACAACACTCCAGCCTACTAACTATACCACAACAACACCCCAGCCTACTAACTATACCACAACAACACTCCAACCTACTAACTATACCACAACAACACCCCAGCCTACTAACTATACCACAACAACACTCCAACCTACTAACTATACCACAACAACACTCCAACCTACTAACTATACCACAACAACACTCCAGCCTACTAACTATACCACAACAACACCCCAGCCTACTAACTATACCACAACAACACTCCAACCTACTAACTATACCACAACAACACTCCAGCCTACTAACTATACCACAACAACACCCCAGCCTACTAACTACACCACAACAACACTCCAACCTACTAACTACACCACAACAACACTCCAACCTACTAACTATACCACAACAACACTCCAGCCTACTAACTATACCACAACAACACTCCAACCTACTAACTATACCACAACAACACTCCAGCCTACTAACTATACCACAACAACACCCCAGCCTACTAACTACACCACAACAACACTCCAACCTACTAACTATACCACAACAACACCCCAGCCTACTAACTACACCACAACAACACTCCAACCTACTAACTATACCACAACAACACTCCAGCCTACTAACTATACCACAACAACACTCCAGCCTACTAACTATACCACAACAACACTCCAACCTACTAACTATACCACAACAACACTCCAACCTACTAACTATACCACAACAACACTCCAGCCTACTAACTATACCACAACAACACTCCAACCTACTAACTATACCACAACAACACTCCAACCTACTAACTATACCACAACAACACTCCAACCTACTAACTATACCACAACAACACTCCAACCTACTAACTATACCACAACAACACTCCAGCCTACTAACTACACCACAACAACACTCCAGCCTACTAACTATACCACAACAACACTCCAGCCTACTAACTATATCACAACAACACTCCAGCCTACTAACTATACCACAACAACACTCCAGCCTACTAACTATACCACAACAACACTCCAGCCTACTAACTATACCACAACAACACTCCAGCCTACTAACTACACCACAACAACACTCCAGCCTACTAACTATACCACAACAGCACTCCAGCCTACTAACTACACCACAACAACACTCCAGCCTACTAACTACACCACAACAACACTCCAGCCTACTAACTATACCACGACAACACTCCAGCCTACTGACTATACCACAACAACACTCCAGCCTACTAACTATACCACAACAACACTCCAACCTACTAACTATACCACAACACCACTCCAGCCTAACTATACCACGACAACACTCCAGCCTACTAACTATACCACAACAGCACTCCAGCCTAACTATACCACAACAACACTCCAGCCTACTAACTACACCACAACAACACTCCAGCCTACTAACTACACCACAACAACACTCCAGCCTACTGACTATACCACAACAACACTCCAGCCTACTAACTATACCACAACAACACTCCAGCCTACTAACTATACCACAACAACACTCCAGCCTACTAACTATACCACAACAACACTCCAGCCTACTAACTATACCACAACAACACTCCAGCCTACTAACTACACCACAACAACACTCCAGCCTACTAACTATACCACAACAACACTCCAGCCTAACTATACCACGACAACACTCCAGCCTACTAACTATACCACAACAACACTCCAGCCTACTAACTATACCACAACAACACTCCAGCCTACTAACTATACCACAACAACACTCCAGCCTACTAACTATACCACAACAACACTCCAGCCTACTAACTACACCACAACAACACTCCAGCCTACTAACTATACCACAACAACACTCCAGCCTAACTATACCACGACAACACTCCAGCCTACTAACTATACCACAACAACACTCCAGCCTACTAACTATACCACAACAACACTCCAGCCTACTAACTATACCACAACAACACTCCAGTCTACTAACTATACCACAACAGCACTCCAGCCTACTAACTACACCACAACAACACTCCAGCCTACTAACTACACCACAACAACACTCCATTCTACTAACTATACCACAACAACACTCCAGTCTACTAACTATACCACAACAGCACTCCAGCCTACTAACTACACCACAACAACACTCCAGCCTACTAACTACACCACAACAGCACTCCAGCCTACTAACTATACCACAACAACACTCCAGCCTACTGACTATACCACAACAACACTCCAGCCTACTAACTATACCACAACAACACTCCAGCCTACTAACTATACCACAACAACACTCCAGCCTACTAACTATACCACAACAACACTCCAGCCTACTAACTATACCACAACAACACTCCAGCCTACTAACTACACCACAACAACACTCCAGCCTACTAACTATACCACAACAACACTCCAGCCTAACTATACCACAACAACGCTTCCCCGCTGCGATACAAAATGGCCTCGCCCCCTTATTTAATATTCTCGGAGGAGGGGTTTATGTAAATATTGGGGCTAGTGATGTCAGAGACCCTGGAGGAATTTCTGTAGTCCTTAGAAACTGATTTCTTTAAAAGCAAATATCTCCCTTTGCTTTAAACTTTGAACGCACTAGCTAAAGTTATAAAAGTAAAATTGTGGTTTACCACCCCTTTAAAAGAACAGACACACACACAGGGTCATGTAAGTATGAGAGGCTGTGAACACACACCGCTGTCCTGCGTCCTGACCCGGTCTAACACACACAGGGTCAGCGCTGAACGGCCAGCCCGTCCTCATCACAGTCCAGCGCCAGCTCTCGCAGAGCATCAAGCCCCTGACCTACACTGTGGCCACTCCGGTGTCCGGCTCTTCCCAGCAGCCGGTCATGCAGACGGTGCATGTGGTGCGCCAGATCCCGGCGGTGTCCATGGCGACCGTGAGCGGACTGTCAGCCAGCACGCGTGTGGCGGAGCCCGTGTTCACCACGGCCGACACACGCCAGAACGGAGAGCACCAGGAGGTCAAAGGTGAGCTCTGTGGAATGCTTGATTCTGACACTCGTCTTGTTTGAAGCCATTTGATGAACTGTGTGTGTGTGTGTGTGTGTGTGTCCATGGCTGGTCTTTAACACTGTGTGTGTGTGTGTGTGTGTGTGTGTCCATGGCTGGTGTTTAATGCTGTGTGTGTGTGTGTGTGTGTCCATGGCTGGTGTTTAACACTGTGTGTGTGTGTGTGTGTGTGTGTGTCCATGGCTGGTGTTTAATGCTGTGTGTGTGTGTGTGTGTGTGTGTCCATGG
>CM042257.1:50317783-50352783 GCA_023566225.1 Romanogobio albipinnatus | reverse complement strand
TGACCTGCTCCCGTCCCACACACACACACACACACACACACACACAGAGGAGTGGTCAGCTCTTAACATGTGACCTGCTCCCGTCCCACACACACACACACACACACACACACAGAGGAGCGGTCAGCTCTTAACATGTGACCTGCTCCCGTCCCACACACACACACGCACACACACACACACACACACACACAGAGGAGCGGTCAGCTCTTAACATGTGACCTGCTCCCGTCCCACACACACACACACACACACACACAGAGGCGCGGTCAGCTCTTAACATGTGACCTGCTCCCGTCCCACACACACACACACACACACACACAGAGGAGCGGTCAGCTCTTAACATGTGACCTGCTCCCGTCCCCCACACACACACACACACACACACACAGAGGAGCGGTCAGCTCTTAACATGTGACCTGCTCCCGTCCCACACACACACACACACACACACACAGAGGAGCGGTCAGCTCTTAACATGTGACCTGCTCCCGTCCCCCACACACACACACACACACACACACAGAGGAGCGGTCAGCTCTTAACATGTGACCTGCTCCCGTCCCACACACACACACACACACACACAGAGGAGCGGTCAGCTCTTAACATGTGACCTGCTCCCGTCCCACACACACACACACACACACACAGAGGAGTGGTTCTCCTGGCGGAGGGGATTGTGGGCAGGTTTCCCGCCTCATGGCAGCTAGCCTCCTTCTATCCACCTCCTCCTCCTCATCTCCTCCTCTCCTCCTCCTATCCTCCTCCTCATCTCCTCTCCTCCTCCTCTCCACCTCCTTCTCTCCACCTCCTTCTCTCCTCCTCATCTCCTCCTCTCCTCCTCCTTTTCCTCCTCTCCTCCTCCTCCTCTCCACCTCCTTCTCTCCTCCTCATCTCCTCCTCTCCTCCTCCTTTTCCTCCTCTCCTCCTCCTCCTCTCCTCATCTCCTCCTCCTCCTCTCCTCATCTCCTCCTCTCCTCCTTTTCCTCCTCTCCTCCTCCTCCTCATCTCCTCTCCTCCTCCTCTCCTCCTCCTCCTCTCCTCCTCCTCTAGATATGCAGTATTCTGTGGTGAACTGTAGGATCCCGAGGGTGCTCGGCGCTGAAGCTCTTCGGCTTCTTCCCGTTGTTTTGTGTTGCATCCGTGGACTCGTGCTCATGGGAATGAATGTACTCTGTTGTTATTTGTGTTTTTCAGGAACACTAATGAGGGTGTGGCTCTCCTCACGCCCTGAACACTAATGAGGGTGTGGCTCTCCTCACGCCCTGAACACTAATGAGGGTGTGGCTCTCCTCACGCCCTGAACACTAATGAGGGTGTGGCTCTCCTCACGCCCTGAACACTAATGAGGGTGTGGCTCTCCTCACGCCCTGAACACTAATGAGGGTGTGGCTCTCCTCACGCCCTGAACACTAATGAGGGTGTGGCTCTCCTCACGCCCTGAACACTAATGAGGGTTAGAGTGGCTCTCCTCACGCCCTCCGTCATATTTGAACCCTAAACGATGAGCTCGATATATTTCATCTGTATTAGTTCAGATATCTCCGCTTGCATGAACGTGTGGAGGATGTGCTGCTCCCGACTCCTGACGGAAGATGACAGGAAAAGAATATTTTCTACGATTGGGATCATCACTGCACTTTCCTCTGCTCCTCCTTCCCTCCCGCTGTTCCCGTTCTGTGGAGATGTGCTGTGTGTTCTCTGTGTTGACGTCGTCTTTGCCTGTTAATATTATTTTATTCTGTTCAAACTGAAGAGCCACACGGATCACATGATCACATGACCCGCAGGAGATATGAGCGCCACATGTTCAGCTTCAGTGGGAAATGCCTTTATAAATTAAATGAGAAACTCCACGAGTTGTGTGTGATTGAGCATCTCTAGAGGACACAGGTCAGCTCAGTGTGTGTGTGTGTGTGTGTGTGTGTGTGTGTGTGTAGAGTTTCTGCCCTGATTTCTCGTCATCACTCCGCAATGATTCCTGGGTAAAGATGTGCAGTCTCCACTGCTCGTGAAACCGCTGGCAGTGACCGTTCATTATTGAGTTATTGATGAAAGGGTTATTGTAATCTATACATTGGTGGTAAAATGCCCAGAAAGTGATGTAATCCTGTAACCGATGATCACTGAGTGATCGTTTACGTTAAATGCAACGCAAACCGCCTCGAATCCGCCGCAAAACATGACATGTGAAGGAAACATCACTGAAATATTGAATGAATAATAAATGATCTGGATTGAATGGAAGTATTTTGATAATAGTATCTGTCTGGTTATATTGGGGATGTGTGCCTCTGGAGCCCCTCAGTCATGTGACCTCCTTCAGGAGGGGGGGGGGGGGGGGGTCGGCCTATATAGGGGGAAATAACACGCGTGTGATAGTATTATATGTGTAATCATACAACACTATAACTGTATATTTATTTCTTCTAAAAAGATAATTTTACTTAAATTAGATCGTGGGAGCGAACAGCTCGTGGATAATGGACAACACAAAAACAAGTCAATATCAAAACAATTATAAAATGTTGTGGTTTACCGCTACACCGACTGACCCCACCACTGTGTGTTCTGTCCCAACATCCCATCCGACAACTAAACATTCCTCATGTGGAGGTAAGATGGCAACACACGTCCAGTTCTTCCCTAATGACCAGATTATGTAGTTGCTAAGGTGTGTTGTTAACAGTCTGTGACGGGTTCACTCACTGCTGCCAGTGGGTGGTTGTCAGGGTGTTGCTATGTGGTTGCTAAGGTGTTTTGTCCGTTTTTTTTATTTCTATGTAGTTGTTAAGGTGTGTTGTTAACAGTCTGTGACTGGTTCACTCACTGCTGCCAGTGGGTGGTTGTCAGGGTGTTGCTATGTGGTTGCTAAGGTGTTTTGTCCGTTTTTTTTATTTCTATGTAGTTGTTAAGGTGTGTTGTTAACAGTCTGTGACGGGTTCACTCACTGCTGCCAGTGGGTGGTTGTCAGGGTGTTGCTATGTGGTTGCTAAGGTGTTTTGTCTGGGTTTAACCCATTGCTAGGGTGTTCTGGGTGGTTTTTTTTTTCATTTCTATGTAGTTGTTAAGGTGTGTTGTTAACAGTCTGTGATGGGTTCACTCACTGCTGCCAGTGGGTGGTTGTCAGGGTGTTGCTATGTGGTTGCTAAGGTGTTTTGTCTGGGTTTAACCCATTGCTAGGGTGTTCTGTGTTTTTTTTTTTTCATTTCTATGTAGTTGTTAAGGTGTGTTGTTAACAGTCTGTGACGGGTTCACTCACTGCTGCCAGTGGGTGGTTGCCAGGGTGTTGCTATGCAGTCCCCATCCTCTTAACTCCATAACCAGATTTATAAGATTTCCCTGACGGTTCTGATTGATCAGCGTGTGATTGATAGTGACACCCCGAGGCGTCAGAACCGGATCCGCCCCTGACCCGCCCATCTGACCCCGCTCGTTCTGCTCTTGCCTGAGTTCTTGTCACTGCTGATGAATTAATAATAGGAGGCGTAACTGCTCATGTTTTTCCATGGCAGGAAACTTCCCTGTAAGGTGATCCGGTTTGTCCCGACCGCATGGATGACTGTGAATTCACATAAAATACTAGTTTAAGCCATTCTGGTATTGTCATCAGTTAATTGTACAGTATTAATGCCTCAGTTGTGAGTCTAGTCGCACAGCTTTGACCTGTTTCCAGTGTTACTGACCCGTTGTGTGTTTGCTGTGATTGTGAAAGACGAGCGGCTGGTGGATCAGATGTCCAGAGACACAATAGCAGGCGTGTCTGTGCTGGTCGGGCAGGTTTGCCCGGGTGTGTTTGCAGTGGACACAGCGGATCCGGGTTCCATCCCAACCACAGTGTGCAGAGGAAGTCATGCTCGATTAACATGCAGTTTAAATATGAGCTAAAGCCAGAACTAAAGCGCTCCATATTTCAGAAAAATGCCAAAAACTGTGCAAATGAGTCACTAATAGCTCTTTATTAAGATGACATGTATAAACATTTCAGTATGTACAAATATATAAATCAAGTATAAAGTGCTCATGAATTAAAAACTTCTCCCAGCCGTGTTCATCAGCCGGTCCGGAGCCGGAGGTTTGGGTCAGAACCGCTGCTTTTCTTCATCATCATCATCATCAGACTCTTCATCATCATCATCATCAGACTCTTCATCATCATCATCATCAGACTCTTGAGTTTCAGAAACAGTCATCGGTCAGGGTTAGTTCTGGACATACAGCAGAACATCAATATACAGATGTAAATATAGCATTAATGATCCTCTTCAGTTTAATGTGCTCTTAATATCTTCTGACATGAAGAAAGTCTGACTTTAATAATGTTCATAATCATATCTGACCCTGCAGGAATAAAGATCTCTAATGTAAAGCTACACCGCCTAAATCAGGCCATCCGAAACATATTCAGGTGAGCTCAGACTCATGTTCTTGCCTTTATGTTAATGAGTGATATTATATTTCTGAATGTACAGCTCGGGCTGTTTTCAGTCGCAGAGCGCGCGTTATCCTGCGCGTGCCCGGCGGTCGGGTGGTCAGATTGAGCGCGTACCGGTTCCGGTCAGAGGGCTCGCTCCTGTCTCCCGAACCGCTCGGGGTTCTTCAGGATCTCCAACTCCACCTTCTTCTCATCACAGCCTCGCTCGTACGCCGCGTTGACGCATCCCTCCGAGCCCGGGCTTTCCCAGGTGATCCGCGTTGTCCTCTTCTTCCCGGGCTCCGCGCTCTTCTCTCCGGGCTCCCGGTGCTTCCTCGCGCTCCGGGACAGACTCTCGGAGAGTTTCTGCGCCCAGTGCGCAAAGCTGCCCAAGCTCCTCTTCTCCAGATCCGCGGAGGAGACCGTCACATTGCCCGTGTACCACATCACCCACCAGAACAGGCTGAGGAACACCATCAGTGAGCCGCTGTAGATCAGGAAGTCCCCGTAGAACCGGCCGTCCCGGCGCAGATTGGCGAACACACCGACTAACAGCAGCGCGAACCCCGCCGCGTCGAACGCGATCCCGAGGCCGAGTAACGCGGCGCAGCCCATCCCGAGTCCGGCACACACCTGCACTAAACACACTCGTTCTGGCATCACTGCTGTACACCTGTGAAACACACCTGCGCGTGACGTCACCCACAACGAGCCCGAGAGTGCGCATGCGCGCTCCAACACGCGGAGTTGTTTTGAGAAGCGTTCAGGTGAAGTTTAGGGGATACGATTGGTGCAATAAAGAGGGAATCACATTTTTAATTTGGTGTGAAAATGATTTTTAACTGTTCAGGTAATAAATTAAAAAAGGGTTTAATAGATGTCGGAGCTGAATAGTCAAGTCAGCTTTATTTATATAGCGCATTTAACAATGCAGATTGTCTCAGAGCAGCTTTACAGTGTTAAACAGGAAAATAATGCAGCAGCATTTTATTCAGCTGTATAGCCATTTGATGTCATCAGTTCATTTCAATTATCATACGGTGACAGTGTGGGCTTTAGATCAATAATTAGATCAGTAATTTAGTTTATATGGTTAATTTAGTTTATTAATTAGATTTATTTCGATGTTTAGTTGAACATTTAGTGTCCCCAACTGAGCACGCCAAGCCAGAGGCAACAGTGGCAAGGAAACCCAAACCCCATCAGGAGCAGAATGGAGGAAAATAAACCTTGGAGAAACCAGGCTCACTGTTCAGCATTTGGCATTGAGAGCATGAGCTGTAGATTAGAGATATGTTTAAGATGGTAGAATGCAGTTTTACAGATGCTAGAAACGTGGCTTTCAAACGAAAGATTGGTATCAAAGAGCACACCCAGGTTCCTCACTGACCACGAGCACTGGACAGAGCAGCCATCAAGTGTTAGACAGTATTCTAGGGCACTACTTGTGGAGCTTTTTTGTCCAATAATTAAAAATTCAGTTTTTTCTGAATTGAGTTTCAGGAAATTACCGGTCATCCAGTGTTTTATATCAGCTATGCATTCCGTTAATCTTGTGAATTGGTAAGTTTCTTCAGGGCGTGAAGAAATATAGAGCTGAGTATCGTCAGCATAACAATGAAAACTAATGCCATGCTTCCTAATGATATCTCCCAGTGGTAGCATGTACAGGGTGAAGAGCAGCGGTCCTAGCACTGAGCCTTGTGGTACTCCATACTGAACATGTGATCGGTGTGACATCTCTTCATTTACTGCTACAAACTGATGATAGATATGATTTAAACCATGATAATGCAATTCCACTAATACCTACATAATTTTCGAGTCTATTCAAAAGAATGTTGTGGTCGATGGTATCAAATGCAGCGCTAAGATCGAGTAACACTAATAGAGAGATACAGCCACGATCGGATGATAAGAGTAAATCATGTGTAACTCTGATGAGAGCAGTCTCAGTGCTATGATACGCTCTAAATCCTGACTGGAAATCCTCACAGATACCATTTCTTTCTAAAAAGGAGCATAATTGTGAAGACACTGCCTTTTCTAGTGTTTCTGACAGAAAGGGTACATAACACAACAAAAACAAGACGACAACAACCAGATCAAATGTATGTTGGAAATCATCTTAGCTTCTTTATTAACACTGAAAACGGAAAACTGAAGATCCCACTGGCTACAAATGCGTCAGTATGGGATACTTTGTACACCACCTTAAGTTAACCCCTATTTCTTCTGACGTTTATCCAGCAGAATTCAAGAGCCGCTTCCTGTGTTTTGCTGCATGTCTCAGCCTCGCCCGTTTTCTTTGACGCATTTATTTTGGTTTATTTAAAGGGTTGTTTTGCCCTACACAAAACACAAAAACTTTTTACTTCTTACCTGCAGATGCAAAGATACATAATAGTGACTAGAAATGAGCATGAAAAGTGAAATATATGTAGGCTATATATATATAAAAGTGTCCTGACGTCGGAGATGTTTTCTCTGTCCACGCAATGTTTTTTACCCCTCGTCCGTTTGCATCCCTGATTTATATTTCCCACATTAATGTCACACACTTCTAGTGCAATGATGTGGTTTTGTTTCATTAATGCAGTTTATACTTTATTCTTGATTTACCCTGAAAGAATGGAAGTGAATCTGACAACATGCCCCACAGGTGCCCATAGAGACAGCGACCCCATAGACTTCAGCGCAGGAAAGTGAAGTCCGCTATGAGCACCACTCCTCAGACTGAGCTCGATGACGGAGATGTGGCGCGAGCAGCTGTAAGTCTTCTAGTAGTTGTGCAAAGTGAAATCTGAATCCGGAGAGCGTGAGCAGGAGCAACTTTTGGGAAGTATTCTGATGGATTATTTTGTCATTTTGCATAGTGTTTATTTATTAAAAAATGTAACGGCAGTACGCCATTTTAAGTTAATGCATCCTGTCTATACGGGAATATACGGTAATTCTCCACTGCGACAGAGAGTCACGTGGTTATGATGCAATCGTTAGCCTATTTTTACAAAAACGGCTTCTATGGGGCGATAGTGTAAGATAGAAGGTAATGGAGCCTTTTATACACTGTCGTGTTTCTTTAGAAATAAACAATGGACAAACGGAGTCTTTAAACGCCTCAGATGGAAAGTGGCTCAGGTGTAGATTACCCACTCGCACATGACAGATTAAACTATTATCTGATCTAATCTAACAAATATACAACACAAACCCAAATATTTTGTCAATAAAATACAATTATTATTTTTTTTATTTTTTTTCATATGAAATGGCATTTTTTTATCATTAAAAATAAACAAATTTTGTGTTTGACAATAAACACTGTAAAACACAGCTTTCCATCAGAGTTCAAAACATAATAATAATTAATGGCCGTCTTTATCTCATGGTTTCTCAACAGAATATTAAAAGTATAGATTATAATGTCACAGTTGTAATAGTGTGACACATGCCCCTGCTCCACAGGGATTGACCCGGGCTCGTGAACATCTCAACTCTTAATATAACTGCAATAATAGCAGATTTGTCTTTTTTAAATACTCAAAAAACAGAACTTCAGTAATAAATGTACTTTTGCTATGGTTAAATAAATGTTGATTGATTGCAATATTTAGTCTATATAGTGTTGATATGGCAACGAGTAAACACACTAAGTCTGGTCTGGCATGTGTGGAAAGCTTTAACGCTTGTGCCCGCTCACCCTGGCCTTCATTACCTTATTGTTGGCATTCAATTGTATTGTTTTAGCCTTCAAACACGCTAGCCAGTACTTTAGCTATAGTGAAACAGAGGACTGGGCATTTCCCAAAAGTAGTTGCAACTTTGTTGGTTGCAATACAATTTCCCATTTAAATCAGGTTAGCTATGGTTTAGGGAAATGCACCCGTCTGACTGAAGCTGTACCGGGGGTTAGTCGACCGGCAGATGGCGCTAGAGATCTTCCGCGCGCACCCGCAGACTCGCGCATGCGCAGTGTGATATAATCATGGCACCACAGTGAGCAGAATCATTCATTAACACGCCGGGTTCCTCTGTATGAGTAAATATTAGACACCATAACCACACGAGTGTCTCACTGAATGTTTGCAGAACACTGAGAGAGATGGAGACGAGTAATGAGGCGGTGCAAATAATGATGTCCTGGGGGACCAAAGCGAGTAGAAGATGTGTTTCTCTAAACTGTTCATCGAATGCCTCCATGAGACTAACACTGAGACTAACACTGAGACTAACACTGAGACTAACACTGACACTGACACTGACACTGAGACTAACACTGAGACTAACACTGACACTGAGACTAACACTGAGACTAACACTGAGACTAACACTGACACTGAGACTAACACTGACACTGAGACTGAGACTAACACTGACACTGAGACTAACACTGAGACTAACACTGACACTGAGACTGACACTGACACTGAGACTAACACTGAGACTAACACTGACACTGACACTGACACTGAGACTAACACTGAGACTAACACTGACACTGAGACTAACACTGAGACTAACACTGAGACTAACACTGACACTGAGACTAACACTGACACTGAGACTGAGACTAACACTGACACTGAGACTAACACTGAGACTAACACTGACACTGAGACTAACACTGACACTGAGACTGAGACTAACACTGACACTGAGACTAACACTGAGACTAACACTGACACTGAGACTGACACTGAGACTAACACTGAGACTAACACTGACACTGAGACTGACACTGAGACTAACACTGAGACTAACACTGAGACTAACACTGACACTGAGACTAACACTGAGACTAACACTGAGACTAACACTGACACTGAGACTAACACTGAGACTAACACTGACACTGAGACTAACACTGACACTGAGACTAACACTGACACTGAGACTAACACTGACACTGAGACTAACACTGAGACTAACACTGACACTGAGACTAACACTGAGACTAACACTGAGACTAACACTGACACTGAGACTAACACTGAGACTAACACTGAGACTAACACTGAGACTAACACTGAGACTAACACTGACACTGAGACTAACACTGACACTGAGACTAACACTGACACTGAGACTAACACTGACACTGAGACTAACACTGAGACTAACACTGACACTGAGACTAACACTGAGACTAACACTGACACTGAGACTAACACTGAGACTAACACTGACACTGAGACTAACACTGAGACTAACACTGACACTGAGACTAACACTGACACTGAGACTAACACTGACACTGAGACTAACACTGAGACTAACACTGACACTGAGACTAACACTGAGACTAACACTGAGACTAACACTGAGACTAACACTGAGACTAACACTGACACTGAGACTAACACTGAGACTAACACTGACACTGACACTGAGACTAACACTGAGACTAACACTGAGACTAACACTGACACTGAGACTAACACTGAGACTAACACTGACACTGACACAGACTAACACTGAGACTAACACTGACACTGACACTGAGACTAACACTGACACTGAGACTAACACTGAGACTAACACTGAGACTAACACTGAGACTAACTCTGAGACTAACACTGAGACTAACTCTGAGACTAACACTGACACTGAGACTAACCCTGACACTGACACTGAGACTAACACTGAGACTAACTCTGAGACTAACACTGACACTGAGACTAACACTGAGACTAACACTGAGACTAACACTGAGACTAACACTGAGACTAACACTGAGACTAACACTGAGACTAACACTGAGACTAACACTGAGACTAACACTGAGACTAACACTGAGACTAACTCTGAGACTAACACTGAGACTAACACTGAGACTAACACTGAGACTAACACTGAGACTAACACTGACACTGAGACTAACACGGACACTGAGACTAACACTGACACTGAGACTAACTCTGAGACTAACACTGAGACTAACACTGAGACTAACACTGACACTGAGACTAACTCTGAGACTAACACTGAGACTAACACTGACACTGAGACTAACTCTGAGACTAACACTGAGACTAACTCTGAGACTAACACTGAGACTAACACTGAGACTAACACTGAGACTAACACTGAGACTGAGACTAACACTGACACTGAGACTAACTCTGAGACTAACACTGAGACTAACACTGAGACTAACACTGAGACTAACACTGACACTGAGACTAACACTGACACTGAGACTAACTCTGAGACTAACACTGAGACTAACACTGACACTGAGACTAACACTGAGACTAACACTGACACTGAGACTAACACTGAGACTAACACTGAGACTAACACTGACACTGAGACTAACACTGACACTGAGACTAACTCTGAGACTAACACTGAGACTAACACTGACACTGAGACTAACACTGAGACTAACTCTGAGACTAACACTGAGCGGATCGTAGTGTGAAAGAAACACACACAGTCAAAGATGTTGAGCTTTTCCCCTCAGCAATATTACAATTACAACAATAAACACAACGGATAGAGAGAGGGAGTGTGAGTGTGAGTGAGTGTGTGTGAGCGTGTGAGTGTGAGTGTGTGTGTGTGTGTGAGTGTGAGTGAGAGAAGGAGGTGAACTCTCTGTCTTTGGCTTAGGCTGCGTTCACAGGGTCAGATTCACTGATATATGGAGATCATCACTGATGTGAAGGACAGTCAATTATTCATCACTCAAAGACGCTAAGCTGTACTTTTAATAACCTGAAGCCAACTTCTGTTAAAAACAATCCTCTGCTACCTTGCAGTAGCTAAATAAACTGATCAGGCATAACATTATGACCTAATATTGTGTTGCTCCCCCTTTTGCTGACCATGGACTGACTGGTCAGCGGCTATGCCGCCCCATACTCCACAAACTGAGATGCTCTGTGTGTTCTGAGCCCTTTCTATCAGAACCAGCATTAACTTCTGGAGCAGTTTGAGCTCCAGTAGCTCGTCTGTTTGATCGGACCACACGGGCCAGCCTTCGCTCCCCACGGGCATCAATGAGCCTCGGCCGCCCATGACCCTGTGGCCGGTTCTCCACTGGTCCTTCACTTTTGATAGAGACTGACCACTGCAGACCGGGAACACCCCACAAGAGCTGCAGTTCTGGAGATGCTCTGACCCAGTCGTCTAGCCGTCACAATCTGGCCCTTGTCAAACTCGCTCAAATCCTCACGCTTGCCCATTTCTCCTGCTTCTGACACATCAACTCTGAGGACAACATGTTCACTTGCTGCCTAATATACCCCACCCACTAACAGAGATCATCAGTGTCATTCACTTCACCAGTCATAATGTTATGCCTGATCAGTGTGTTTACTCCAACATTAAAACCTCTCGTTAGATCTGAAGTTGCACATTGTGATCAGCGTGTCCAGCATCTCGTGAGCACATTCAGCCTCTGTTTGCTCATGAACAATTTTACAAGATCATAAACGCTGTTGGAAATTGTGAAATGTGTATTTCTCCTAGAGCCGCTTTAGTGAAGAACAGATCTGAGATCAGTGTCAGAGGACGGGCGCTGATCTCATTACAGGAGAGACTCTCAGAGCCCAGCTCCAGACGGGTCTCCGTTTACAGCAGGCGGTCCAAAACTTCACATTTCAAAATGTCAGATCTCAGTGTTTAGAGCCGGGGATCTTTCCAGAGAGTCTGCCTTGATTTCCCAGAGGATCTGTAGTCCTGACACGCTTGAGCTTCCCCGAGCAGTTAAGCAGACCTGCCTCCCCGCCTCGCTCTGCCTCTCACCTGCAGCTTCCACACACCGGGCCTTATTTCCCGAAGTGAATGACAGTGTCTGGAAGATCCCCAGGTTGAGAGCTGCATTAAACACCAGCTCCACATCAACACATCAGACTGTTGAGACTGCAGGCAGTTCCTGGGTCAGTCCTTCTGCGTCCTCAAGGTCGCGTGTTTACCGCGGATGAGCGTCATCAGGGCTAACGCCTTCAGTACGAGCCGTGCCACAGCTCAAAGCTCTGGGAGGGACGGAGGCTGGTGTGTTTAGTTGTGATCCTTCTCAATGACGGCCTACTGGGTGAGGATTGTGTGGTTGCTGAAGAAATCCTTTAAATGATCATAAGTGTAAGTGCTGTATGGATGCCAGAGCCATGCATCATATCAGATGAACGCCACTACTTCTCATGATTCTAATCAAGCTGAAGAAGTGCTGGCGTCCCGTGACACACGCGTGTTTCAGGTACACACGGGTAGATGCCATTTACACAGAGCACAGAGCCGGCCTGGTTGGTAAATTATGGAACAACCTAAATAAAATAAAGCAATAATAGTGTAGGGGTAAGGTGTGGCGCATGACACTAGCCTGGTCCTACCAGACGTCTTACATTTAATTTGTTCAGAGAGTCTGGCCTCCCTCCATTGACCAGCGTTTACTTCCTTGAAGGCGGGACTCTGTTGAAGTTTAAAACTATTGGATCTGCCGCAGCCAATCGCTGACGTTTGCTCGTGACGTATGTCGTGCGGCGTTCGCCTCTGTTTCTCACATGGAAGTCCGTAAAAATAACTGCAGATCCTCAGTGATGATAACGTGTGCATTGGGATGGTGATTTACTCACAGTGGAGAGTTGTGTGATCGGGAACGGCTGCTCACGGGGTCCGTGACGTGATTGTGCTGTAAATAAAACATCATATGCTTGATATGATAAGAATAAATGCTGCCGTAATAACGGCCCAATTCAAATGTTTACCTGCTTTTCTTCTGTTTATTTGTTGAGCGGTGATGAAATATATTGCTCTTGTAAACACTCGCCAGCATTTACAGAAATACAAGTCTAGAAACGCCTCCGAATGACAGCGAAGCGCAGCCGTACGGTGCTCTGCAGGGGTCAAAAAGGATATAAACAGTGAATTTTGAAGTGATATTTTCTTGAAAACTCAGAGATGTGGATTCGGACAGCAGTTAAATGACCACACGACCTGGTGTTTGTCTAAAGCAGGAGGTCATTCGGCCGGAGATTTTTATGCGGGTGGTGGGAGACGGACAGCAATCAAATCCCTGACTAGCCGCTGTAAATGATGACCATAACTTCTGACCGCACGAGAAACAATTACCGTCCGGATAGAGCTTCAGCAACTCCTTCAGCACTAACAGAGCGAGCTGGAGAATCACACTTTTCCCGGGACACAACCTCACGGCCACCAACAGAACTCAGCACAGAGTGTTCTTGCTCCGGCTATAACTTCTGGACACTCGGTAGCGGTGCCACAACGGACCGAACGGCTTCACTCGCGTCTTTCTCCGTCTCCATTACTGAACTACAACTCACACTAGCGCACGACATCAACGCCATCGCTCTCAGCCACGCCCTCTGTTCGCTGATTGGACCGGTACAAATGTCTTCGGAGAAAACCTAAGACTATACCGCAGTCCCAGACGGAGAACTGAAGGAAAATGAACATTGAGCAGAAGTACGGAGGAGGGCGGAGCCAGTCTAGCATGACACAGAATTTTGACGCAAATCGACCCGAGGTTCGAATCTGCCTTTTACCGAACTCTACACGCGATAAACTCGTCTCTTCCTTGTTAATGAGAGTTTTTGTCCTAACCAGCAGCGACGGCGACACGCCATGAATCCATTTTAGAAACGGTTTCTGTTTCTGTGACGTCTGATTGACGCCCACACGCGGTTCTGATTGGCTGTGACGCCCACACGCGGTTCTGATTGGCTGTGACGCCCACACGCGGTTCAGATTGGCTGTGACGCCCACACGCGGTTCTGATTGGCTGTGACGCCCACACACGGTTCTGATTGGCTGTGACGCCCACACGCGGTTCTGATTGGCTGTGACGCCCATACGCGGTTCAGATTGGCTGTGACGCACGCGGTGGGATTTTGATTGATTTTGTCGCATCTCGTAGTCGTGACGCATCTGGTGTGGTCGGACCAATCGCTTGACACTGGAATCTTATCGCGTCGTGTGTAGTTAGGACACGTGTACCGTGTGTTTAATAATAACGTTTATCGGGTAGGGGTGAACAGACATGTGCTGAATTAAAGAAGGTCAAGTCAGCTTTATTTATATAGCACTTTTAACAATGCAGATTGTCTCAGAGCAGCTTCACAGTGTCAAACAGGAAAATAATGCAACAGAATTGTATTCAGCCGTACAGCTGTTCTGGAGAAAACGGTGATGTCATCAGTTCATTTCAATTATCATACGGTGGCAGTGTGGGCTTTAGATCAGTAATTAGATCAGTAATTTATTTTATATGGTTAATTTAGTTTAATAATTCGATTTATTTGGATATTTTGTTGAACATTTAGTGTCCCCAACTGAGCACGCCAAGCCAGAGGCAACAGTGGCAAGAACCAAAACCCCATCAGGAGCAGAATGGAGGAAAATAAACCTTGGAGAAACCAGACTCAGTCGGGGGGGCAGTTCTCCTCTGGCCAATTAACAAACAGCGTATTATTATTATTATTATTATTATTCTGGCAACTTTACAGGTCAGAGGTCATAATAGATCGTAATATTCGAACAATCGGAGTCATCCCGCTGGAGACGGGTTTATTGAGGATGCCGTGTCGATGAGGCAGTTTCAGGGGGAGGCTAATCACGGTCTCTCAGACACTTCAGGGTCATGTGTTGGTCTTCTCTGGGCGCAGGTCCAGCATCTGATCTGGATCCGGCTGACTGCAGTAAACCTCGGGATAAACAGAGAGACTAGCATTAGCGTAGATGCCATTCTTCTGATGATGTCACGAGTACATCAGGTGTTATGGGAAGTGTTCCCGGTTCCGGCTGACCTAGTTAATGCAGCCTAACTGTGCGTTCACACCGCCGGCGAGAGCGTCAAACTTCGCTCTGAAGAAGATTCGTGGACGCTGCCGCTCTGACGCCGAGCGAATGCTTGGTCTTTTTTAAAACTACATTTAAAGGGGCTGCAAAGCAAACACTCATGTTGATCGGCGTTAGTGTAGACTGACCACAGGTGGGGTATAACCATATAATATAACCTCATGAAATAATTTATATATGAAAGTTAAAAAAAAGCAGATCGATGGAAAGAACTTAAAGTCCCTGTAAAGCCAATTCTGAGATTTGTTTCTAAACACATTATAAATGTTAGAAATGTATTGCGGAAACACATTACAAAGACTGTGAACTGTGTAGTACTGAATTCAGAAGTTAGACCGCTAAACAGTTTTTCACCGTTGCTGTGTTCAGGATTTTCTGGGTGGGGCTAAAACGGTGGCTCGATGACGCACTGGAGCCACGAGCCTGGCTCCTCCCCTAACACGATCATAACTAGAGCACATTCGCATCAGTTCGCCCGCTCGATCGCGAGTTACTGTCAGTGCTGTTAGTTACTATAGCCTACAACTTACAAAACAGCTTTCAAAACTAAAACGATGATTAAGAAGAGGTGGATTAATTTTGTGAACATCAGCGTTGATGGAGAGCTGAGGATCATCACCCACACCGCCTCTGCAGTGACTTTACACCGGATAGTTTTACAAACTTTCACCGGAGACGACTGGGATTCACTGATAATCCGCTGCAGAACCGACTATCCCCCGCCCCGGCCTTCATCCTCCCGCCCCGCGACATCGGGAGCGTCGTGATCATAGACGGTCGTGAGTACGTGAGTGTTGTCTTGTGTGCTAGGGCAGCTTTTCCGCGAGTGGGCGTGGTTTCAGCGAAGAGAGCGGACACACCCCCAGCGTTTGAGAGCAGAGAATGCTGCTCATTTTTTCAAGTGTTTGATAAGCTCTTTAATGTACTTGCCAGATTTTTTTATGATTCAAATTTGGCTGGGTGGTTAATAACACATTTATCTGTGGTGTTAGGAACTCAGAACACATGTTTAGTTTTGACTTTACAGGGACTTTAACAATTATAGTTTATGTTTGTGTGGTGTATGAATAATGATGTGCGTCGTCTTATCAAACCCGCCGCACCAGCAGTGATCAACCTCTCCTCTATTTTGCTTGGGAACTAATGTGGTCGGAACCAAAGTTTACAGCACTGCGTTCTCTGGAATCCTCTCAAGCGGAGCACTACTACATTCCCATTGGTTGCCGCCCGGTTGCCACCGAACCGCGTCATAGCTCATTACCATAAAGTTGAGCTGATTTCAACTCTCCTCAATGCCCAAATCAGCCGGAGCTCGCCGCCAGCGGTGTGAACCACAGTAACAATCATTTCACTGAGAAAGTGTTTTATGTGTATGCCACAGTAAAGAGATGTGTTTTTAGTCTAGATTTAAACTGACAGAGTGTGTCTGCTTCCCGAACAGTGCTAGGAAGACTGTTCCAGAGTTTAGGAGCTAAATAGGAAAAGGATCGACCGCCTGCAGTTGATCTGGATATTCTCGGTATGATCAACTGGCCAGAGTTTAGAGATCGCAGTAGACGTGATGGAGGATAATGTGTTAAGAGCTCGCTCAAGTACTGGAGATAAACCATTTAGTGCTTTGTAAGTAATAAGCAAGATTTTAAAATGTATGCGATGTTTAATAGGCAGCCAGTGCAGTGTTGACAGAACTGGGCTAATATGGTCACACTTCCTGGTTCCAGTAAGAACTGGAGCTGCTGCGTTTTGGACCAGCTGGAGTTTATTTATTAAGCGAGCAGGGCAACCACCCAGTAGAGCATTACAATAATCTAGCCTTGAGGTCATGAACGCATGAACTAACTGTTCAGCATTTTGCATTGAGAGCATGTGCCGTAATTGAGATATATTTTTAAGATGGTAGAAAGCAGTTTTACAGATGCTAGAAACGTGGCTTTCAAACGAAAGATTGGTATCAAAGAGCACACCCAGGTTCCTCACTGACCACGAGCACTGGACAGAGCAGCATCAAGTGTTAGACAGTATTCTAGGGCACTACTTGTGGAGCTTTTTTGTCCAATAATGAATTGAGTTGCAGGAAATTACCGGTCATCCAGTGTTTTATATCAGCATCTTGTGAATTGGTAATCGTGACGGTAAAAGTAAGTGGGTCCAATATGGGTCCGCCCACATACAATGGTTCCGACGCCCGTGTGTGTACGTGTGTTCGGTCCATGGCTCGCACACACCAGCTGATCCTCCGCAGAGATAAACACGCCAGGGCACACAGATCGTCTTATCTCGCCCAGCAGATCCTCACACAGCAGGTTTATCTCTACACACATTCATCCGTCTGGGCTGATTATGATTGGGTTGTCATTCCTGGCTATTCTTTTAATGCTCTCTGTGGATTGTTTAGCTGCATGTGCACAGATAAACCCCATCCGTACAGCTGTGTGTGTGTGTGTGTGTGTGTGTGTGTGTGTGTGTGTGTGTGTGTGTGTGTGTGTGTGTGTGTGTTGTTGAAACCAGCGCTTTCATCAGGAGCCAACTTCAGTTTACAACCTGTTAACCCTCTAGGGCTCTTCGGTCATTTCTGACCCAAATATTTTTAAATAAAAAATGTTAAAAATCGTAGCTTCATCGGAATGGTACGAAACTTGGTGACTTTATTGGTACTTGGTATATGAACACACAAAACAATTGGACAGGATTTGAAAAGTCTAAGTGGTCGTAAAAAAAAGTCACACTCAGGACCTTCGGGTCAAAAATGACCCCCATAGGAAATGAATGGGAAATTGGCAAAAATATGAAAATACAGAGTTTTTTGTGCGTAAAATCTACAAATCAACCATGATGCAGAAAAAAGCACACCACAGTGAAGGGGTGAATCTCTAAAACATCACGAGTGCAAAACAGACAAATACACACACACACACTTATACACAAAAACACACGCACACACAAATGAACGTGTCATTGCAAAAGCTAATTTTGTGAAAAGAGTTACTGTTTATTAAATTGTACAAAAATTATTTTAATGAAAATGTTTGTTATAAAAGGTTAATAAAAAAATTTTGACTGAAAGAATTGGATTTTTATTAAGTTACAATTAAAACAATGGATAACGAAATGCTTTCCATGTGTTCTCTTTCTAACGCAATGTTCAGGTTTGACTGTATTATAAAGTAAAACTGGCACTTCAAATGACCATTAAACCAAACAAACAAACAAAAAACTTGACAAAAATAGTCTTTGAGAATCTCTTATTATATATTAAAAAAAATAGACAAATACAGTATGTGCAAAAACAAGTTGAATTCACACGCCTTTCTACAGAGAGCTGTAAATCCATCTAGTGGTTAAAATATGATATTGCATGATAATAATGCTCACTGCCTCCACCAGATGGCACCAATCTGATTTCAAAAATTGTTTTCTATAGGCCTAGTCTCTACTTTAACCTGAAATACAGCATTAATAAAAATAAAAAAACTATATATATATATATATATATATAAATGTTCTATTATATTCAATGGGGAAAAAATGGATCATAATTATTGCATAAATATTCATTATTATCATAAAATGATATGAGTGTGACTGGAAGAAGAGTCGGTTTATCACGAGGCGTTAGGGGCGGGGCTTCCTCATTCCACAGAGCGTGTGATTGGACAGAATCTGCGTAGTGCAGGATGAGTCATCAGTGCTGAAAGCTCATTTGACTCTATTGTTCCTCCAGCATGTTTTGATGCCTCGGCCTCGCCGCTGTAGATGTGCGTCTTCAGTGGCGTTATTAAAGACTCACACTGGCCTCTTCAGCTTATTTCTCTGAAGTAAAGGAACCTTTTACCGAGCTGATGTTTTGTCAGCCGCTCGACACCGCATGGGTTCCTATGAGACATTTGCTATTGAAATGGCATTACATTCTTTATTATAATCTTTGTAATCTCAAAACGTCTTCCCTCGGAGACAATACAAGTCGACTACATTAATTTTCCAATTGTCAGAAGTGGATTTCCTGACATTGGATGTTTTGTCATTTTGAGTATTGCAGGTTATAATGTTTTATTTCTTTGTTGAGTCTCTGAACAGAACAGGGTTAGATCCGTCGCTTCAGGCCTTTCTCTTATCAACTAATTCATACGTCTTCATTTCATGTGCTGGGGCTCAATAACCTGAGCATTGTGATGATGTTATAGGTTATGTTTCATATGTTCTCTGCATCCCTAACGCGGCTGAGAATTATTCAGAGACCAGACACTGATCATCTGTAGGAAAATACAAGTCAAAAGAGCCGGACAGCTGTTTAATGGACCAGGCAGTGGAACTTAATGCCACTTTATCCAGAGACACATACAATATGGATGCAAAAAATATTCTCAATTTGTTAGTCAGCCTCTGACCCACATTATTAATGTTTCCATTAAAACTGGAAAATTTCCAGATACTTGGAAAAAAACACTAGTTAAGCCTGTCTTTAAGCCCGGGGATACTGCAGATGGCCCTAACGACCAGTACGTCTAGTTCTGGCAGTGTCTAAAATATTGGAAAAAATAGTCTCAGAACAACTAATTAATTATTTAGAAATAAATCGCTATCTGCACCCACAACAATACGGTTTCAGACAGAATTATTCTTCTGAATCTGCCATCTGTGCAATGCTGGAAAACACTGTGCAGTCACTCGATAAAGGAAATCTGGTGGGCGCAGTGTTCCTGGACTTAAGGAAGGCTTCTGATACCGTAAATCATAGCCTTCTTATTTCAAAATTACCTTCCTTGAACTTGTCAAAGCAAGCACTTTTATGGTCTGAGTCATACATACAGGGTCGCGAGCAATGAGTAGTTATTGATAATGTCAAATCAGGACAGGTATCCCTCAAGGAACTATATTGGGGCCTATTCTTTTTAGCCTGTACATGAATGAACTTCCTGAAGTCTGTCCTGAGATCAGCCTTCAGATGTACGCCGATGACACTGTGGCTTATATGGCCGGCAAGGACCCTGCTGTAAACGGCAGTAAAATAACACAAAGTCTTGAGAAAGTGTTCATTTGGCTAGACAGATCCTGTTTGACATTGAACACAAATAAAACCAAAATCTTTTCTATAAAAAAGACACCAATAGCAAACAAATTAAACATTGAAATGAAAGGCAAAATCATTGAACAAGTCGAACAAGAGAAATATTTAGGTGTTATATTAGACTCTCAGCTAAAAAGGAAGGCCAGTATAAATACTTTCAGGACAATCACAAATCGTTTTTTTAAATACAATGATTCTGTCACCGCTGTCTGGTCTCAGACCAACCAAACCGCTCTAAAGCCTCTTGAACGGCTTTATAATCGTGCTTTTAACGTTTTAGATAAAAAGCCCATACCATTTCATCACTGTTCTATATTTATTAAACACAAAATCTGAACCTTTATGAATTTTTGTCATTTTAAAGCTTGTGTTTAAATGTTTGAATAGACTTGCCCCAGAGCCACTTTGTGTTTTTGTGAACAGACCGCAAAGCTCTAGATCCACGAGAGCAGCCACAAGTGGAGACTGGAACGGTTCATTTTGTAGAGCATCTTTTGCTCAGACAGTTTTCTCTGTGAGAGGAGCGATCCAGCGGACCGCTCTCCCTGCTGAGATAAAGACTCTCACTAAACTGCCTACTTTAAAAAACGGACAAAATCCTGGCTCGTTCAGCAACAACAGTGACCATGTGTGATCATGTTAGTTTGAATTATTATTTACATTTTTTTTACCTTTGTTGATCTTTTTTTGTATTCATTGTACTGTTTCTCTGTTTTTCATTTACATTTAGTGTAATATTTGAATACAAGAAGCCCTTCTAGGGACTGGTGTTGCGAATTAGCCTTTGGCTATAAACACTATGATGCTGGCATGGGATTGCTTAAAGAAGATAATCTATGTTTACTGTATCTGTCCCTACACTCTCAGAAAAAAAGGTAGAGTGGAGGTACAATCTTGTTCCTAGGGGATATGTATAACTGTACCTTTAAAGGTACACAATTGATCCTTAGGGTACAATTAAACCATTGTCAGGCAAGTTCGGTCCTAGTGAGTCGCTGTCCTGCAGAGTTTGGCTCCAGCCCTGAAAGACATCTATAGAAGCTCTTATTGAGAATTAACAGAGGTTTAGATGTTGATGTTTTATTAAAAATATTTGGTCACCATTATGGTGATCAGTGTTTCGTTTAGTTGGGCAGTTTGACTCTTAGCTTTTTATGCGAGTTTAGTGTTAACAAAACACATAATCTGTTCAAATCAAAAGAAGCCATAAACAAAGATTGTCATGAAGAAAAATGTTTGACTAAACTCATCACTGACTAAAAATATTAATAAATAATATTCACCAACAATACTTTCTTGCCACAGATCAGGCATTCTGAATTTAGATTTTTAAATACATTCTAGGGGGGGAAAGTTTAGACGCTCACAGATATCAAAAATCAGCATATGAATCTCAGCAATGGTGACTTAATGCTGCAATGCATGCTGGGAGCCATGAGTTTTATACTGTGGTGGCTTAGTAGGGTTGGAGCTAAACTCTGCAGGATATCAGCTCGCTAGGACCGAACTTGCCGACCCCTGACTTAGAGGTACAGAAATGTCCCCTTAAGGGTCCCACCCCAGTGACGGACACTTGTACCTTAAAAGGTACAATTTCATACTCTTTTTTTTTAGAGTGTATTAAATAAAATTAAAGCTGCAAGCAGCATTTAGCGGGGTTCAAGCCTTTAAGGCCTTTAAGCACACAAGCATCAAAAGACATTAAGTTTTATTTAGCAAGATTTTAAACACTGAAATAATAGATGGAAAACTCAAATCTCAGGCAATATAGGCAATTTACCATAGGAAACATATGGTTTTTAACAGTTATAGCGCCACCTATGGTCCGATCTCTATAAAGCTTTGCATGCTTGTTAAGGATCTAATGTCACACATGCCCGCCAACATTCGTGAGGTTTTGAGTTTTCCCTTAGAATTTGAAGGCTTTTGAGTGTATTTAGCCACGCCTCTTTTCTAAATGACCCTGTTACAGCCATCCAAATGCAAAAGTTCAACTTTCTTTCGATAATTATTGATCTAGAGAGTCCAGAGAATTGTCCTAGACTGGTTTGGTTCCGATCGGGCAAAAAACCAGGGACTAATTCGCAAAAGTAGGTTTTGACCAAAATTCGACATAGCAGAAAATTTTCCCTGCCTAGATCAAAATCGAAGATTGCCATTTTGTCCGCCTTGAGCCAAGGATTCCAACGATATAAGACACTTGATGGACAACCAGTCTAAGAGTTATGAGCAATTTTGAACTTTTGGTTGCTGTAGCGCCACCTATGGGCCATTCGGGGTCATACTCTGATAGGTTGTCCCCAAACTGAGGCCTACCATCTGGCCAGGTTTCATGTCTCTAGGCCAGTGGTTCCCAACCACGGTCCTGGTGGACCCCCAACAGTGCACATTTTGCATGTCTCCTCAATCAAACACACCTGATTCAGGTCATCAGCTCATTAGTAGCTACTCCAAGACCTGATGTGGGTGTGTCAGACAAAGGACACATCCAAAATGTGCACTGTTGGGGGTCCACCAGGACCGTGGTTGGGAACCACTGCTCTAGGCCTTACGGTTTGGCCTGCACGATGCGTTTTACGAAACCTTACAATTACAATAGGGTTTCAGCATTTCATGCTTTGACCCCTAATAAATCAATGGCTGGAGCAGTGTGGAGAATGTGTTTTTAGTATGATTAGAGCGACAGAAGCAGCATCTAAAGCGCTGTTGTCAGGTTTTATTGCTGACTTGTAGACATTAGATATCTGACTGTGATCAGGTGAGCCATGCCGCCATAGATCGGCTACAATTCACATTCCAAAAAAAACAAAACAATGATCATATTTATCCTCGAATGCATAGATGCTAATCTGATTGGACTGAAGTGTGCGGGCATCAGTATGCGCTCGTGCTTCATTGATCTGTTATGAGTTGTTTGAGCTGTTCTATGTTTAATGAGTCTGCAGAACTAAGCTCTTTTCATCTATTTGGGGACTAAGGGATCTGAGCATGAATAATCACTTCATAAGTGTGATGGTAATATGTATTCATATCCACACGCATACTCTAGTTGACCCGCGGATGAAGTTGTTTTGAAGCACACGCCACACAATGCCGTTGCGATTGTCCATACGGCGCTGTGAGAAGTGTCCGCGCTGGTTTCTGTGTGTCAAGGGCGTGTGGCTAAACCCCATCAGGAGCGGGCCGAAGGTCTGGCATAATGAGATCTCGGGCAGCATTTATGAGAGACCTCACTGTCAGAGACTCACCCGAGTCTGACGCAAACCGGATTCACGTCTTCAGACAAGCCTTCTCCGTTTAGCTGCGACCACCTGGAGATGTCTAACTGTGAAACGACCGCTCTGACGGCTCAGAAGACGCCCCATCACATTAGTGCTCGGATAGCAGCGCTCCTGACGGGATGAGAGCGATGTGTAGCCCGTAGATCCATTCAGAAAAGTTTCAGGAGTAATCCTGGCATATCCGCATCCCTGCTACTGTTACTGACGCTGATATCAATAACTGTGTCCTTCCTGGATCACTGCGTATCGTATCATTGCTGCGGGGACAAACCCTGCCGTGTCCGGGGAGATGTGCTGATGATTCTGAGACAGAAGATGGTTATCAGTTAATAATGTATATTTAATAATGTCATAATTGTCATATGGCTTCAGAAGGTTTGAGATGAACAGTGTTAGTACTGTAGATAGTTTCAATACATAATAAAGGCTAGATGTCTTACGGTGGAGTCTCTAACGTCATCACCGGCGGCCATCTTGTCACATGCAAGCTTTCTGGCGGCCATCTTGTCACATGCAAGCTTTCTGGCGGCCATCTTGTCACAGGCCAGCTTTCTGGCGGGCTCCTGATGTGAGGCGAGTGATCTGAACACAAATACTCTTATCTCGCTGAAATCTGGACGGATTTACAAATGGTTTGGTTTCTTACAAACGTGGCTATAATTCTGGATGCTTGAACAAATTATGAATTAATTGTTCATAAGTACGCAGTGTCATAACTACATCTCTGACGTTTATAACAAACCAAACAGTTTGAAAATCGGTAGACAATTGAGCAAGTTATGGTTTTTAAAAAAGTACACATGTACAAACATGCATTGCTTCCTATGGCATATTAAAACTAGATCTTATTTTAAAAGTAGTACTCGCACTTAATGTGAAACTTGAGCTTAAGGTTTGAACACAATCGTCGCTGTCGGGCGGGAACCTGGTAAACACCGTCACTATTGTGGCTTTATAGAGCTATGGTCAGACACTCACATATGTCATTATGATATTTGATGAAAATCAAGCTCAAATGGACCAGCGAGTGACGGATTTATTCGGTCCCTGGAACAGCCGCATCTGAGACGGGAACTGCATCCCATTAGTTCCATCAGCGGACAGGATATAAGTTTGTCACTATATGCCGCTCAGTTTCTTGCTGTAATCTCATAATCAAAATCTCATGATACTAAAGATGAAATGCAAAAAACATTAGCCTTTATGGACAAAGTGTTTCTTGAGGACAGAAAACACTGGTCTTTCTGAAACATCACTCGCTGCTCGCATCAAGTTTAAGGCGCTGGCGCTTGCACACAGAGCCACCACGCGCTCCGCTCCGGCTTACTTTGACCCCATTCTACAAATCCACACCCCCACCAGAAGCCTTCGCTCAGCAAAGGAACGACGGTTTGTGGTCCCATCACAGAGAGGGAAAAATCCCTTTCCAGAACATTCTCATTCACCGTTCCCAGCTGGTGGAACGATCTTCCCAACGCCATCCGAAACGCAGAATCATTGACATCATTCAAAAGTCAACTTAAAACTCAGCTCTTCCGTGAGCACTTAACCTCATAAAATAAAAACCCTTTCCTTTCCTCTTTCTCTTCTTCTTCCCTCCCTCCTCTAGCCTGTGCTACACTGAGCAATGCACACGCTCTCAGGATCTCAGGCTCTTATTGCGCTTCTCGATTCTTCATGACCAATCGCTTCATGTTCCCCCAAGCTGTGAGTCGCTTTGGATAAAAGCGTCTGCTAAATGCATAAATGTAAATGTAATCAGTTCTTTATTTACCCTTGCATTGCAAACAAGCAGAGAAGTCCGGGTCCAAACACAGGTTTGACTGACAGTTTGATGAGCCAATGGCGTTACAAGATTTAGTCACAAGGCCTTTTAAATGCTTTTTATTGGGGAATTATTTGTAACCCACATGCAGATGTAAACAATAACCAATACCATTCATTTTATAAAACAAAAATGGCGAAATATAGAGGTATGAGGATTGATATAATAATAATAACTAAAACCCTGCTCCTGTCGTCGCTCTAAACTCAGCTCTAGCGATGCCAGAGTCGCCGATGGTGTGAATTTTGCACTTACATTGTAATGAATAATTACAGTAGTGTTAGTGGTTAGGGTTATGTGTTTAAAAATCAGTCGAGGCGTTCAGATTCAGATGAGATTCATTTGCACAAACACACAGAATTTGTGGAGCATAAATACATGCACTCAAGGCAATAGAAATCAAATGCTAGTAAATAAGATTAAGAATAAAAATAATAACAATAATGAAGATAATAATATACATCAAGATGGAGTAATGAGCTGACTTATGCACAATTATGCACATTCTGTACTGAATAAATTTGCATTTGCATAATAAGTATATACTTATTAATGTCCAGATGGCATAACCACCATATAAATATTGAAGTGATCTCAGTAATCGTGGATAAAGGTGTAGGTTCTCCGGGTGGATGAGCAGATCCCACATGTGAAGCGCGTCGAGTGCAGTGAATTACACACACATTTTTTTATATTTTTGACATATGCATAGAAAAACTAAGTATAATATTAAAGTATTTAAGCATCTAAAACCGAAGCATTTCCCCGGTTTCACAGACAAGGCTTAAGATAGTCTCAGGATAAATGCATGTTTGAGCTGTTTCAACTGAAAGACATATCTTTATATGTCTCGAGATTCTCACCAGTAATAGTTTTATCTAAGGCACGTTTATAAAAATGACTTAAATTACGGGCCTTAGTCTGGGATTAGTTTAAACCTTGTCTGTGAAACCAGGCCTTAGTCTGGGATTAGTTTAAACCTTGTCTGTGAAACCAGGCCTTAGTCTGGGATTAGTTTAAACCTTGTCTGTGAAACCAGGCCTTAGTCTGGGATTAGTTTAAACCTAATCTGTGAAACCAGGCCTTAGTCTGGGATTAGTTTAAGCCTAATCTGTGAAACCAGGCCTTAGTCTGGGATTAGTTTAAACATTGTCTGTGAAACCAGGCCTTAGTCTGGGATTAGTTTAAACATTGTCTGTGAAACCAGGCCTTAGTCTGGGATTAGTTTAAGCCTAACCTGTGAAACCAGGCCTTAGTCTGGGATTAGTTTAAGCTTCGTCTGTGAAACCAGGCCTTAGTCTGAGATTAGTTTAAAACTAATCTGTGAAACCAGGCCTTAGTCTGAGATTAGTTTAAAACTAATCTGTGAAACCAGGCCTTAGTCTGGGATTAGTTTAAACCTAATCTGTGAAACCAGGCCTTAGTCTGGGATTAGTTTAAGCCTAATCTGTGAAACCAGGCCTTAGTCTGGGATTAGTTTAAACATTGTCTGTGAAACCAGGCCTTAGTCTGGGATTAGTTTAAACATTGTCTGTGAAACCAGGCCTTAGTCTGGGATTAGTTTAAGCCCAACCTGTGAAACCAGGCCTTAGTCTGGGATTAGTTTAAGCTTCGTCTGTGAAACCAGGCCTTAGTCTGGGATTAGTTTAAACATTGTCTGTGAAACCAGGCCTTAGTCTGGGATTAGTTTAAGCTTCGTCTGTGAAACCAGGCCTTAGTCTGGGATTAGTTTAAACTTCGTCTGTGAAACCAGGTCTTAGTCTGGGATTAGTTTAAGCCTCGTCTGTGAAACAAGGCCTTAGTCTGGGATTAGTTTAAACATTGTCTGTGAAACCAGGCCTTAGTCTGAGATTAGTTTAAACCTTGTCTGTGAAACCAGGCCTTAGTCTGGGATTAGTTTACGCTTCGTCTGTGAAACCAGGCCTTAGTCTGAGATTAGTTTAAACCTTGTCTGTGAAACCAGGCCTTAGTCTGGGATTAGTTTACGCTTCGTCTGTGAAACCAGGTCTTAGTCTGGGATTAGTTTAAGCTTCGTCTGTGAAACCAGGCCTTAGTCTGGGATTAGTTTACGCTTCGTCTGTGAAACCAGGCCTTAGTCTGAGATTAGTTTAAACCTTGTCTGTGAAACCAGGCCTTAGTCTGGGATTAGTTTACGCTTCGTCTGTGAAACCAGGTCTTAGTCTGGGATTAGTTTAAGCTTCGTCTGTGAAACCAGGCCTTAGTCTGGGATTAGTTTAAGCTTCGTCTGTGAAACCAGGCCTTAGTCTGGGATTAGTTTACGCTTCGTCTGTGAAACCAGGCCTTAGTCTGAGATTAGTTTAAACCTTGTCTGTGAAACCAGGCCTTAGTCTGGGATTAGTTTAAGCTTCGTCTGTGAAACCAGGTCTTAGTCTGGGATTAGTTTAAGCTTCGTCTGTGAAACCAGGCCTTAGTCTGGGATTAGTTTAAGCTTCGTCTGTGAAACCAGGCCTTAGTCTGGGATTAGTTTAAGCTTCGTCTGTGAAACCAGGCCTTAGTCTGGGATTAGTTTAAACATTGTCTGTGAAACCAGGCCTTAGTCTGGGATTAGTTTAAGCTTCGTCTGTGAAACCAGGCCTTAGTCTGGGATTAGTTTAAGCTTCGTCTGTGAAACCAGGCCTTAGTCTGGGATTAGTTTAAGCTTCGTCTGTGAAACCAGGCCTTAGTCTGGGATTAGTTTAAGCTTCGTCTGTGAAACCAGGCCTTAGTCTGGGATTAGTTTAAGCTTCGTCTGTGAAACCAGGCCTTAGTCTGGGATTAGTTTAAGCCTAATCTGTGAAACCAGGCCTTAGTCTGGGATTAGTTTAAACTTTGTCTGTGAAACCAGGCCTTAGTCTGGGATTAGTTTAAGCTTCGTCTAAATGTTTGAACAGCTATAGAGACATTTATATGTTTACAAATCATTTTAGGTTCATAGAATATTTAATTATATTGAATTATAGTTATTTCTTTCATTACCACTTTAAATGCTATTAAATGTTAAAATGAATAAATTCTTTCATCGTAAAATTATTTCATAATTTACTGTTGCTTGCTGTGGATCAGCTGATTAAAGTATCTTTATGCTGTATATGTTTTATTGTTTAGAAGGGGTTAGTTTAGGGTGGTGATTATATCTATGAATGTTAAACTGCAGGTGTTGAATGAATATGAGCTCAGACTGACTGCATCTGACCAGGTTTCCTTTACTTCAGTGTATCCATATGTGCTTATCTTTACATTCCTTCACTTCTAAACTTGAATTCTTGTGTTTGTGTTGTGATATTGTTTGCCTGTCATGAGCATAAATCAGCAAATCCAGCAATCAATGAATCTGAGCACTGGCCCGTTCCCCTCCAGCGCTGACACGCAGCTCCAGCTTGGCCAGGAAAGGTTAGAGCAATTACCGGGTCATTGTCATCGCACGAGCGGTCATTATCAGCGCAGGTTTCCCTGATTCCCTCAGCCGCCTCAGTGTGGGGCGAACGCGCTTCATAACGACCAGCTCGGGCTTGAGCCAACAAAATGGATGACAAGTCAGTGCCTTGAATTATTAAGACGTAGCAGAATCTGATGATTTAATGTTTCCAGCCTCAGCGCTGTGGCGTGTGTGTGATGTATAAGGCTGCAGCAGACCCTGTGTGTGTGTGTGTGTGTGTGTGTGTGTGTGTGTGTGTGATATAAAGCTGCCGCAGACGCTGTGAGAGGCTTGGCTTGCTGGTCAGGTTTCAGAAACTCCTCCAGCATGTTCCTGAGTTATCTCGCCCAGCCCCACCTGGCCTCCATGAAAGGCCGTCGTAAGACACGAGTATTGATAGGCGTTCAGAGCCGAGTGTGTGTGTGTGTGTGTGTGTGTGTGTGTGTGAGTGTAAGCCTGCAGCGTTCAGAGCCGAGTCTGAGGGCCGGCGGGATTGAGAGTTATGCCGTGTTTTTCCCACTGTCTCTAGCCCTCCATGCCTCCGTGCTTCAACACAGACACGATTAAATAAGGGAATTTGTTGTATCTATAAAATGTTTTGTTTTTTGGTTGGGTAGCAGGAGTGTGTGTGTGCGTGTGTGTGTGTGTGTCTAACCTTCAGGCCTATCTAACAGATTGAGCGGCTGAAGGCGCTGACAGTCGTTGTTGAGGACAGGATCACACACTCGGGGAAATGAATGTTTTGCTGAAGGAAAGGCTTTAGAATGTTTTGGAAGCTGCTGATGTCACGGCATGTGCATCAGATGTTTTTCCAGCGTATCCGTTCATCAGTGCTCCCCTGAATCTCTGTCAGGCTCCGTGATGACGTGTGCTCTGACATCCAGAGGCTCGGGATGGAGTGTGTCCCAGGCGAGCCAGGAAAGGTCCCGTCCGCCTCTCCCAGATTAAAGGGAGAAGCTTTTAGAGACCGCCGTGCATTAACTCCCCCTGGGCTCAGGCTCTTTGTGATTGCCGTGGCGGAGAGGCCGTCTCTCTGTTCAGTGCAGGCCTTTTGGCTGCCAGAGATCAAGGCATCCCAGATTTATGAGCATGCTGAGAAATGGATGGCTAATTCAATCAAGTCTATTATTCCTCCGGCTGAGCTCTGTTATCTGTGCAGGCGTTTTGATGTATGGCTTCTCTCCGGAGCGCAGCAGAACTCTGAAATCACACAGAGCCTGTGGTCCAGGAACAGGAGGAATGAGTTTGTGTCCCGCGGGATCACTCTCCCACTGACCCTCACACACACACACACACACACACACACAGCTAGAGCTCTTAGTTCAAAAGTGTGCATATTTGGAGATTAATAAACACAATAACTATGGCATATATTTTATGTGTGATTTTCGTGCGAATATCAGCTATTTTTATATCAATAATGGATGTTTACATTATAAATGCTGAGCAGGTGTAGCGATGAGCTCCATATAAAATGCTAAATATAACAGATTATAACATCATTATATGACTGAAATCCACATGAGATCTCGACCGGAAGGTAATACAAACACTCGATGGCGTCTAAAGTGAGTTTTGAGATAATAATCGTTTAAATTGTGTTATGTAGCTTGATGTTAACTGTAGCTCTAATGCACCTGTTGCGCCAGGAGCTTTATCTATTTCACGATCTATTTTGTTAAAATAATTCACACAAGGTCCCCCAAAATAATGCTTTTAGTTTGTTTTCCAGAAAGACTTCAGATGATGTGTGGATGACTGTGGTGTGGGTTTACTGGGCTAGCCTTCATGCCAGAATAAAGGCTATAATGGCTGAATACAAACAAAAGAATAATGAAGATTATCTCATACCGCCAGAGGGGTAAATGTTCTTCGAATAAGAACAATAGAGCATTAATTTAGCAGTTCTCCTCGCCACACATTAGACAAAAGTCTGCAATGTGTGTTTACAGGGCAATAACATATTTGATTCGCGTCTCATCAGCCTTCTGTAAACTCCCCTGACATGCTTCGTAGAATGCATAATCTTAGAGATATCATCCTCAGATGTGACATGAAGCCTTACCTCATTTGTGGCTTCACTTTAGTTGTGGTTATTTGTTGTTATACTATATTCACATAATGTTTTTATTAGGGCTGTCAAAAGATTAATCACGATTAATCAAATCCAAAATAAAAGTTTGTGGTTACATAATATATGTGTGTGAACTGTGTATAATTATTATTTATATATAAAAACACACACAAGCATGTATATATTTAAGAAAAATGTATTATATTTATATATAAAATATTTATATTTATATATAATATAAATTATATAAATGTATACAGTATATACATGCAAATATTTCTTAAATATATACATGAATATTTATATAAACATAATAATTATACAGAGTACACACAAATATATTATGTAAACACAAACTTTTATTTTGGATGTGATTAATCGTGATTAATCTTTTGACAGCCCTAGTTTTTATACATCTGTGTACACAAAAGGCCTATTTCTCTCAAATATTGTTCACAGTCTGAATGTGTGTTAGTGAGCACTTCTCCTTTGCCGAGATGATCCACCTCACAGGTGTGGCACGTCCAGATGCTGATTAGACAGCAGGATTATTGCACAGCTGTGCCTTATGGTGCGTTCACACCGGAAGCAAACGCGTTTCGCACAAGTGATTTACACATTAAGTCAATGCAAAGACGCGAATAGACATTCTGCGAATTTAGCAAATTCAGGGTTTGACGCGGCATTCGCGCGAGTGGCGTGAATCGCCTGAGTTGAAAAATCTGAACTTTGGTGGATATTCGCGCCGCGTTAACCAATCAGGAGCTGCTCTAGTAGTGACAACAATGAGGAGAAATCTGGTTTATATTAATCATATATTAATATTGGGTTCAGACAATATGATTATCACTGTGATAACATTAAATGACATGAAACACAACCCAGTCTCTTTTTGTTAAATGCAAGTTTATGTTTGATCAATAATACAAAAGTAGAAGTAAAAGGTATAAGAAGCTACACATGAAATAAAGCAAACAATTCAGTCAAACATTCACAGTCAGAGCTAGTCGGCTACAACGCTAACGTAAAGTTAAAAGAGTAATGTAACTTCACTTTGCCCTCAGCCTAAACGATTCGCCAGGGAACAAATTATAGATCCATGAGAGCAAAGATCGCCCGTTAGATCCACACAAGACGAATTATAGCTGGAGACGCCACAGAGACACCAGAGCCAGCGGCTGAAGGACTGGCCGAGGAAAGGCTGCTCTCGCCGGGGTTAATGAGCGCTGAGCACCTGATCCACTGGAGCTCACAACTCCACACACACCAGATCACATGTTCAACTCCACACACACCAGATCACATGTTCAACTCCACACACACCAGATCACATGTTCAACTCCACACACACCAGATCACATGTTCAGCTCCACACACACCAGATCACATGTTCAGCTCCACACACACCAGATCACATGTTCAACTCCACACACACCAGATCACATGTTCAGCTCCACACACACACCAGATCACATGTTCAACTCCACACACACCAGATCACATGTTCAGCTCCACACACACCAGATCACATGTTCAGAGAGGAGCTCTCTTTACAAACCACAGATTTGAGCTTTAAACAACTACATTATCGCCTGAAAAACTCTTAAAACTACGTTTTGTCACACATTAACAGTAGATTTTAACAAAAAAGACGTGTAAACACAGCCCATGTCAGCCATTTCACAATGAGATGAGCCGCTGGCAGAAGCCCCGCCCATGAGGCGAACTCACGTCTGTTGTGAAGTGAATGTCACACGCCAATGAAGCGAGTAAACTCAAAATGTTCGTATGTGGCGTATACGAGTGTGTTCCAGATCACAATCAACACCTGATCAACTCTATGAGGAGGAGATGTGCTGCACTGCGGGGGACAAATGGGGTCACACGGACCGGTTTTCAGACCCCCCCCCCAATACAGTAAAACTGCACATTTCGAGTGGCCTTTTATTGGCCCTCATTTATCAATCTTGCGTAGAAACGGGCGTATATATTGGCGTAAGATTATGCTTACACTCCTCTCACCGCCTGATTTATGAAAGTGTGCGCACCTCTGAAATCCAGGCGTACGCAAAACCTGCCCTTGATAAATGCCGCGGCTGAAAACGATCGTCATTAGAATAACACGCCCCTATATATTCAAGTCTCTGCCTCCCCCACGCCCTCATTTTACGCCATGGACACTCGGAAGACGGCAAAGAAGAGAAACTTCTCTGACGTGGAGATCGAGACCATCACCGGGGAAGTGGAAAAAAAACTAAATTGTTTTATTTGGGAGTTTAAAGAGTGGGATTAAAGGCGCCCACAAAAAGGTGTACGGTGGAAATCCAGTTTAAATAGCTTTTTGGATGAGAAATTACCTATCACAATTCATTATTTTACAGCATGTGTTTTGAAATAATATGCATTTAATTTCGTATCACATCACATGTATTGGGGTGTACAATAGTGATGATGATGTGATGTGGAGTACCATTCATTCACATTAATATAATTGCATGACAATTTGTTAGATTCTTATTATTATTATGATTTGTATTATTAATGACGCTTATTGTTATTTAGAAGAAGAATGTTGTTATTATTATTATTATTTATTTTATTATTATTTAAAAGAAGAAGAATTTCATTTTTATTATTTTGTCAGTCTGAATTATGTTCAGTCCCAGTCCGTGCGCAGCTGCCGGGCCTAACCAACGTCAGGTAAAGCGCACAGGCTCGCAACTGGAGGAATACATATCAAATGCTTTGGTAAAGTCACACAAATTAAACATTGAAGTCCATGTTGCACAAAAATAAACACTGAAGTTTATAATTACTTCCCTATTCGCACGGGATGTGGGGAGCTCTGGTGATTTGTAATAATCGCAGAGAATGTCTGTGATCTTAATCCCGTGCGAATCGGCCATGTCTGTAATATGTAAAGTAAAAATTCCCCCGCAAATGACCTACCATATTTCGCCAAACACAGAGGTCCTGTGATAATATTAGTCCCGTGCGAATCGGCATCTATTTGGCCGGGATTAGGCGGATTGCAAGGTTTTTGTGTCCTGTCTGTGCGCATTTCTATCTTTATCTTTCATGAAGAATGGAGATAGGCTGCATATAATGCACACCGTTACATTCCCGTGCGGCCGCGCGGATTATAGGCTACTACTTTCACTTTAGAATGAGCACAATTTGGGAGTAAATTGCTTGAATGGTGTGTTTAATATTATTCTTAATGAAAAACACAAAAACAGAACAGTACAATGACAACTCGCTTAAATGGGCACTTTTACATTAGCTTTGAAACTGAATCTTCCGTCGTATATTGTTATTATATTGCTCAGTTACGTTTTTAATTGCGTCTGTTCTCTAACTGAACGAAATTATTTGTATTACTACAAAAAAAATCTAAATTATATCGATACGACTGTTTATAATTTCATACAGCTATATAACGAAAAAACATTTTCAAGTAACATCATAACCGGGAGATAAGTCAGTAAATTCGAGTAAAATCACAGCTTATCCGTGCGAATGCGCCACGCAAAATTCAGATGTGGGGGAGTCATTTCTAAATCACATGAGGTCCCCAGATAATAGCCTACTTATCCCGTGCGAATAGGGCTTTATTTGTTGTTGTTGTTGTTTTTTTCACAGTGGGTCATAATATAGCATATCTTGTCAGTGCGTTTTGTGGTGTTAGGAATTGTTTTTCTGCGCATTTTCGCACTAACTCAAAACGTGCGTACACCACCTCCTGAGCTGGCGTAGGATTTGAGCGTGCCGTACGCCAACGTCCATGTTGATAAATCTCAAAGTCACCGTGGTTTTGGGTGTACGCCAGGTGTACGCTGGAAATTTGGTGTACACACTTTTGATAAATGAGGGCCATTGTGTCCAGTCTAAGGCACAGCTGTGCAATAATCTAATCAGCATCTGGACGTGCCACACCTGTGAGGTGGATCATTTACATTTACATTTAGTCATTTAGCAGACGCTTTTATCCAAAGCGACTTACAAATGAGAGCAATAGAAGCATCTAGAACAGTCAAGGGCAACAGTATGTAACAGTACGTAAGTGCTGTAACAAGTCTCAGTTAATCTAGTACAG
>CM042257.1:50282783-50312783 GCA_023566225.1 Romanogobio albipinnatus | reverse complement strand
GCGGTTCAGTGTCCAGAGTGAAGTTCTGCCTGTCTTCAGCTCCGGACCCGGGACACGAGGGACCTGAAGGGCGGTTCAGTGTCCAGAGTGAAGTTCTGCCGGTCTTCAGCTCCGGACCCGGGACACGAGGGACCTGAAGGGACGGTTCAGTGTCCAGAGTGAAGTTCTGCCTGTCTTCAGCTCCGGACCCGGGACACGAGGGACCTGAAGGGGCGGTTCAGTGTCCAGAGTGAAGTTCTGCCTGTCTTCAGCTCTGGACCCGGGACACGAGGGACCTGAAGGGGCGGTTCAGTGTCCAGAGTGAAGTTCTGCCTGTCTTCAGCTCCGGACCCGGGACACGAGGGACCTGAAGGGGCGGTTCAGTGTCCAGAGTGAAGTTCTGCCTGTCTTCAGCTCCGGACCCGGGACACGAGGGACCTGAAGGGGCGGTTCAGTGTCCAGAGTGAAGTTCTGCCTGTCTTCAGCTCTGGACCCGGGACACGAGGGACCTGAAGGGGCGGTTCAGTGTCCAGAGTGAAGTTCTGCCTGTCTTCAGCTCCGGACCCGGGACACGAGGGACCTGAATATGGCATAATCGTGGCATGTTTTTAAATCTCTGAAGACGAGATCGATGAGCTGTAAGTTTTTCTCAGGGCTGATGAAAAGCAATCTTGACCCAGAGATGAAGTTCTGGCTGAAGTCTTGATTTTCATTCATTGGTTTGTCAGGAACTAATGGTTTGTTAAAGGTTTAAAGACAATCTTTTGTGCGAGAGAAATTGTTTAAAGGATTAGATGATCTTGCAGAATCCGTATGGAGGATTTTCCCCCTCAACGTGAACCTGAGGACAAAGACAAATCTGAGGCGCTGTGAAGGCAATCTCCGACTTTAAGAATAAGATGAAGGACACTTTTAAGCGGGAACACTATGACTTTGGATCTGTGAATTAATCCTCCTCTTTATTATGAAGCAGAAGCGCCTGCAGGAGCCGGCCTGGGATTTCCGAGGTTCTCCTTAGACTCGTCCGGATATCGCTGAGCAGATTTCCGCCTGCGTGAGGAAGGACTGAATCCCTGTGATCGGTCTCGCATCCATGCGCTCATGTATGTATCCCATAACCTCACGACCAGCGGAAACGCCGGCAGCTTTCACATCACGGACTTGAGGAACTTGTTCATTTCGTTCATATTGACTCATATCTCATAATCTCCATAGCAGTGAAGCCATTGGCCCAGACATAACCCAAACCCTTTTGAACAGGACGAATGCGTCGTGTTTCCTTCTGGAGCATCACTGAATGTTTTAAGTTGTGTTTGAGTCGCTCAATCGTCCTCAGATCAGAATCACACACACACACACACACACACACACACACACACACACACACACACACACACACACACACACACACACACACACACACACACACACACACAGTAAACTAAGTTACTAAAGTTAGCTTTGAGCTGGATGTGATTTATTAAATGCCACGGCAACGTTTCCACCAAGAGTTGCTTTGACATTTCACAGATTTTGCCCAAACCTGAGTGTGTTAATGAATATGCTGTGGTGTGTTTTAATAAATCATATTTGGTGAAGCCAATGGGAGCGAATCTCTGGAGTGCGACTGCTTTAGTAATGAGAAGAAAAGCCAATCAGCCGCAAAACACGGGCGTTCCCGTCAGAAGCTGAGATTAGCCCAGCGATGCGTGCGCTGGATCTCCACGGGCCGAGGATCCGAACGCTTCCCAGAGCCGGACAGGCCGGAGAGAGAGAGAGAGAGAGAGAGAGAGAGAGAGAGAGAGAGAGAGAGAGAGAGAGAGTGTGTGAGAGAGAGAGAGGTCTACACATCACAGCTAATTAAAGTGTTTCTCATATCACCACCTGTTTACAGGCGGGTGTGTAGGCAGCGTTTGCACTTCCTCCACTGAAGAAAAGGCAAGATCTGCATAAGTTAAGAAGATTTCATCATTTCTGAGTTAAGTGTCATTCCACGTTATGTAAAATGTCTCGGTTGCCTCATCCTTCTTTCTGAAACAACAACAACACGGCCTTTATGCTATAACTCTTATTTTATTGCTCATCCGAATCCCATGCCTTTCTTTGCCAGAAGTGCCCCAGCGATCACTGAACGGCTGAATTCCCCTCCACCGTCTTCTTTTATTAATATTCAGATGTGTCCTGCATTTGGGCAGCGGAGCAGCAGATCCATGCCTGTGTTCAATAGTGAAGAGTGGAACTTTTAATTATTCAGCGGATCAGTAAAAGCCGAAGGAACATGTGCAGTTCTCATTGAGTTTCTCCAATAAAACCAGGAAGAAGAAGCAGTTCATGTTTTTCACAGCAGTTTTAGACAAAAGCATCTGCTAAATTAATAAATATAAATACTGTCCCAGGAAATGTTTGCTCATTATTCTCTGTCATTATGCAACAACATTTGGCAACAATACTGATAAACTATCAGATGATATAGTGAGGGCGGATTTATAGTTTTAAAATACACTATATCACCAGAAGTGTTGTGGAGTCGCCACCCTTCACAGCTCCAACAGCTCCAGCTCTTCTGGGAAGGCTTTCCTCAAGGGTTAGGAGTGTGTTTATGGGGATTCTTCTAGAAGCGCATTTGTGATGTTGGACGAGAAGGCCTGGCTCTCAGTCTCCGCTCTAATTCATCCCAAAGGTGTTCTATCGGGTTGAGGTCAGGACTCTGTGCAGGCCAGTCCAGTTCCTCCACACCAAACTCCTCATCCATGTCTTTATGGAGCGATGCTTTGAGCACTGGAGCGCAGTCATGCTGGGACAGGAAGGGGCCGTCCCCAAACTGATCCCACAAAGTTGGGAGCGTGAAATTGTCCAAAATGTCTTGGTGAAGCGTTAAGAGTTCCTTTCACTGGAACTAACCCCTGAAAAACAACCCCACCCCATAATCCAAAGTCAGGCGAGCCCCGTTCTCCTGGCGACCGCCAAACCCAGACTCGTCCATGGGATTATCAGACAGAGAAGCGTGATTGGTCACTCAGAGAACACGCCTCCACTGCCCTAGAGTCCAGTGGCGGCGCGCTTTACCCCACTGCATCCCACGCTCTGCATTGCACTTGGTGCTGTAAGGCTTGGATGAGCTGCTCGGCCATGGAAACCCATTCCATGAAGCTCTACACACTGTTCTTGAGCTCATCTGAAGGACACAGAAGTTTGGAGGTCTGGAGCTCTTGACTCTGCAGAAAGTTGGCGACTTCTGTGACCCTCAGCATGCGCTGACCCCGCTCTGTGGCTGAGTTGCTGTTGTTCCCAATGGCTTCCACTTTGTTATAACACCACTAACAGTTGAGTGTGGAGTATTTAGTATAATATTTGGACTTATTGCACAGGTGTCCAGCGATCACGGCCCCACGCTTGAGTTCTCTGAGCTCCTGAGAGCGGCCCATTCTCTCACTGATGTGTGTAGAAGCGTCTGCAGGTCTAGAGCTTGAGTTCTCTGAGCTCCTGAGAGCGGTCCATTCTCTCACTGATGTGTGTAGAAGCGTCTGCAGGTCTAGAGCTTGAGTTCTCTGAGCTCCTGAGAGCGGCCCATTCTCTCACTGATGTGTGTAGAAGCGTCTGCAGGTCTAGAGCTTGAGTTCTCTGAGCTCCTGAGAGTGGTCCATTCTCTCACTGATGTGTGTAGAAGCGTCTGCAGCACTAGAGCTTGAGTTCTCTGAGCTCCTGAGAGCGGCCCATTCTCTCACTGATGTGTGTAGAAGCGTCTGCAGGTCTAGAGCTTGAGTTCTCTGAGCTCCTGAGAGTGGTCCATTCTCTCACTGATGTGTGTAGAAGCGTCTGCAGCACTAGAGCTTGAGTTCTCTGAGCTCCTGAGAGCGGCCCATTCTCTCACTGATGTGTGTAGAAGCGTCTGCAGGTCTAGAGCTTGAGTTCTCTGAGCTCCTGAGAGCGGCCCATTCTCTCACTGATGTGTGTAGAAGCGTCTGCAGGACTAGAGCTTGAGTTCTCTGAGCTCCTGAGAGCGGTCCATTCTCTCACTGATGTGTGTAGAAGCGTCTGCAGGACTAGAGCTTGAGTTCTCTGAGCTCCTGAGAGCGGTCCATTCTCTCACTGATGTGTGTAGAAGCGTCTGCAGGTCTAGAGCTTGAGTTCTCTGAGCTCCTGAGAGCGGCCCATTCTCTCACTGATGTGTGTAGAAGCGTCTGCAGGACTAGAGCTTGAGTTCTCTGAGCTCCTGAGAGCGGCCCATTCTCTCTCTGATGTGTGTAGAAGCGTCTGCAGGTCTAGAGCTTGAGTTCTCTGAGCTCCTGAGAGCGGCCCATTCTCTCACTGATGTGTGTAGAAGCGTCTGCAGGTCTAGAGCTTGAGTTCTCTGAGCTCCTGAGAGCGGTCCATTCTCTCACTGATGTGTGTAGAAGCGTCTGCAGGACTAGAACTTGAGTTCTCTGAGCTCCTGAGAGCGGTCCATTCTCTCACTGATGTGTGTAGAAGCGTCTGCAGGCCTAGAGCTGGAGTTACACACCTGTGGCCATGAAAGGGTTCAACACCTGAGGGGCGGTACAATACGTCTGGCAATATAGTGTATGAATAGGGAGCCAAGATCCAATTCACTCCAGTCTCTCTGAACAGAGATAACTGCTTAATTCAGAATAACATACTAGCGTATTATTGTTGCATATGCTTGAATGCTATTCTGAATTCAGCCATTGTGTTTTCCTCATATTTAATCCTCATATACTGCAGGATTACAGCCCATATCTGCATGTAGTGTGCATAACTGCATATGGTTGCCTTTATTTATCGGTCCGAGAGCTGCAGATGAATTATGTTGGCGGTATAAACTGAGCCAGGGCTGAAGTTGCTATCACTTGAACAGCCTAGATAAATGTAATATTAAAAAGTGCAATGATTCAGAGTTCATGAATAATACAGCGCTGAGAGCTCTGCTAACACTCCTGAACGCTTTAACAAACATCCAATTGTATTAGCATGCTAGGCGCCAGGCAGCGTGAGAACTTTGCAGAAGGAAAATAAAAATATGTCATGGTTGCACAGCTCAAAACCCGTCGTTTTTTTCTCTTCTTCTTTTTTTGTATGGCAGGAGACACTCGTGTTATGAAGAACAGATACACCGACCAGGCATAACATTATGACCGGTGAAGTGAATGACACTGATGATTTCTGTTAGTGGGTGGGATATATTAGGCAGCAAGTGAACATGTTGTCCTCAGAGTTGATGTGTTAGAAGCAGGAGAAATGGGCAAGCGTGAGGATTTGAGCGAGTTTGACAAGGGCCAGATTGTGACGGCTAGACGACTGGGTCAGAGCATCTCCAGAACTGCAGCTCTTGTGGGGTGTTCCCGGTCTGCAGTGGTCAGTCTCTATCAAAAGTGAAGGACCAGTGGAGAACCGGCCACAGGGTCATGGGCGGCCGAGGCTCATTGATGCCCGTGGGGAGCGAAGGCTGGCCCGTGTGGTCCGATCAAACAGACGAGCTACTGGAGCTCAAACTGCTCCAGAAGTTAATGCTGGTTCTGATAGAAAGGGGTCCGAACACACAGAGCATCTCAGTTTGAGGAGTATGGACCAGTCAGGGTGCCCATGCTGACCCCTGTCCACCGCCCAAAGCACCAACAGTGGCACGAGCATCAGAACTGGACCACGGAGCAATGGAAGAAGGCGTGGCTTACCTGGGGAACACATGGCACAGGTGCACTATGGGAAGAAGGCGTGGCTTACCTGGGGAACACATGGCACAGGTGCACTATGGGAAGAAGGCGTGGCTTACCTGGGGAACACATGGCACCAGGTGCACTATGGGAAGAAGGCGTGGCTCACCTGGGGAACACATGGCACCAGGTGCACTATGGGAAGAAGGCGTGGCTTACCTGGGGAACACATGGCACAGGTGCACTATGGGAAGAAGGCGTGGCTTACCTGGGGAACACATGGCACAGGTGCACTATGGGAAGAAGGCGTGGCTTACCTGGGGAACACATGGCACCAGGTGCACTATGGGAAGAAGGCGTGGCTCACCTGGGGAACACATGGCACCAGGTGCACTATGGGAAGAAGGCGTGGCTTACCTGGGGAACACATGGCACCAGGTGCACTATGGGAAGAAGGCGTGGCGGCGGAGGCAGTGATGCTTTGGCCAATGTTCTGCTGGGAAACCTTGGGTCCTCCATCATGTGGATGTGACTTTGACACGTCCCACCTACCTAAGCATTGCTGAGCCCATGTCCAGCCTCTCATGGGGACGGTATTCCCTGTGGCTGTGGCTCTTTCAGCAGATAATGCGCCGCCACAAAGCACAAATGCTTCAGGAATGCTTTGAGGAGCACAACAACGAGTTTGAGTCCAAATTCGCCAGATCTCAATCCAATCGAGCATCTGTGGGATGAGCTGAACAGACAAGTCCGATCCATGGAGGCCCCGCCTCGCAACTTATAGGACTTAAAGGATCTGCTGCTAACATCTTGGTGCCAGAGACCACAGCACACCTTCAGGGGTCTAGAGGAGTCCATGCCATGAGTTTGATGTTTCTGACAACTGTGGCTTAATTAAAGTTTGGTGTAGCAAACAAGGTGACCAACACCACCAGCTCTTTGAAATGCATCCGTGAGAGAAGCAATGAGCAACTCTTCTTTCTAACAAAAGGGAAAAAAACGGCATCATTACCGTGCCAAGCCATTAAACCCAGGCATTGGATTTCTGTGTGTTTGTCCAATAAAAACAGATGGTTGGATTTGGCAGTCTAAGTAAGGTGGCTAATAAATTCCTCCTCGATTGATTTGAACATTTTTCACATATTGTCGGAGAAGCATACGAAGGGGAACCAAGACGTATGGAGAAAATGCCAAACTGTGCTTTACGGTGGCAATTTGTTTAGAGCCATCTGTTTTCATTAGAGGTGTTGCAGCCGTAAGTTCAGATGAACCTGGAAGGAAATTCCAAGGTTAGCAAAAGCATTATTTACATCACACAGCTCCAGTGAAGTACAGAAATAACACTGAGAGCTAACTTCATGTGCCAGTCAGCTCCAGAAACAGAACTTTGTCTCTTCTGCTCTATTGTGCCGTATATCTGAATGAAGCGCTTCTCAAACAAGAACAAATGTAGGGCGGGGCTTGATTGTGTCCGTGGGGAATTGATTGGATGGTTGTGGTTTGCTATTGGTAGATCTCATGTGAGTGACAGGTGGCCCCGCCCTCGCTCAGTTGTCCATCTTTACATGAAGCAGCTGTATATTACTGAAGCGATCCGCTTGTGTCCGAGTCAAACCGAAACTTTACTTTAATCATTAGCTTCTCGATTAAGAGCGACAGTGTGGATGCGCTTCGACTCTTTTACCCTCTAACTTGCGATGGCAAAGTAATTGAACCGCAGTGGATTCTGTTTAAATGAGTCTCTCCAGAGGATGTGTGTGAATGAAGCAGCACCGCCGTACGGACTTCAGTGAGGACACACACACATTCATATAGCTGTGTAATGTACATCTTTATGACTTTAGACAGCTTTGAATATATAGTGCGAGTCATTTGGATCACTTTAAAGACAGTCATTGTATTTTGTGGAAAAGAGCAGCAAGAACGTTCTTCGAAATTCCTCTTTTTGTGTTCACAGGAGGAATGAAGTCATGTTTGGAATGACATAAGGATGATGTTTAATATTCTTCAGCTTATACAGCTGTACGATTAATCATATTTGAATGATTTCTGCTTCTCTCTATTGATTATAAATAATCACCACGGCATTGGCCCAGTGGGTATTTATCCTTTTTTGTAATTTGGCATTTGCGATATTTTGCATTGGTAACAAGACTCTGCTATCGGTCCTGCTTGGGTTGCCAGACGCTTTTAAATCCCCCAAATGGAGCTTTTCTCAGATACATTTTCTGCCCTGTGATTGACTTAATCTTCCCAACCAGACGCACTCTCAGGGCCTGCAAAAGCACAGATGATCTGAAAACACTTACGTCTGAAGACAAACACTTATGTCCGAAGACAAACACTTACGTCCGAAGACAAACACTTATGTCCGAAGACAAACACTTCTGTCCGAAGACAAACACTAATGTCCGAAGACAAACACTTATGTCTGAAGACAAACACTTATGTCTGAAGACAAACACTTATGTCTGAAGACAAACACTTATGTCCGAAGACAAACACTAATGTCTGAAGACAAACACTTATGTCCGAAGACAAACACTTATGTCCGAAGACAAACACTTATGTCTGAAGACAAACACTTATGTCCGAAGACAAACACTTATGTCTGAAGACAAACACTTCTGTCCGAAGACAAACACTTCTGTCCGAAGACAAACACTTCTGTCCGAAGACAAACACTTATGTCCGAAGACAAACACTAATGTCCGAAGACAAACACTAATGTCCGAAGACAAACACTTATGTCTGAAGACAAACACTTATGTCTGAAGACAAACACTTATGTCTGAAGACAAACACTTATGTCCGAAGACAAACACTTATGTCTGAAGACAAACACTTCTGTCCGAAGACAAACACTTCTGTCCGAAGACAAACACTTATGTCCGAAGACAAACACTTATGTCCGAAGACAAACACTTATGTCCGAAGACAAACACTTATGTCCGAAGACAAACACTTATGTCTGAAGACAAACACTTATGTCTGAAGACAAACACTTCTGTCCGAAGACAAACACTAATGTCCGAAGACAAACACTTATGTCTGAAGACAAACACTTATGTCCGAAGACAAACACTTATGTCCGAAGACAAACACTTATGTCTGAAGACAAACACTTATGTCTGAAGACAAACACTTCTGTCCGAAGACAAACACTAATGTCCGAAGACAAACACTTCTGTCCGAAGACAAACACTAATGTCCGAAGACAAACACTTATGTCTGAAGACAAACACTTCTGTCCGAAGACAAACACTAATGTCCGAAGACAAACACTTATGTCCGAAGACAAACAATTATGTCCGAAGACAAACACTTATGTCCGAAGACAAACACTTCTGTCCGAAGACAAACACTAATGTCCGAAGACAAACACTTATGTCCGAAGACAAACACTTCTGTCCGAAGACAAACACTAATGTCCGAAGACAAACACTTATGTCCGAAGACAAACACTTCTGTCCGAAGACAAACACTAATGTCCGAAGACAAACACTTATGTCCGAAGACAAACACTTATGTCCGAAGACAAACACTTATGTCCGAAGACAAACACTTCTGTCTGAAGACAAACACTTATGTCCGAAGACAAACACTTCTGTCCGAAGACAAACACTAATGTCCGAAGACAAACACTTATGTCCGAAGACAAACACTTCTGTCTGAAGACAAACACTTACGTCCGAAGACAAACACTTCTGTCTGAAGACAAACACTTATGTCTGAAGACAAACACTTACGTCCGAAGACAAACACTTCTGTCTGAAGACAAACACTTATGTCCGAAGACAAACACTTCTGTCTGAAGACAAACACTTATGTCCGAAGACAAACACTTCTGTCCGAAGACAAACACTAATGTCCGAAGACAAACACTTATGTCCGAAGACAAACACTTATGTTTGAAGACAAACACTAATGTCCGAAGACAAACACTTATGTCTGAAGACAAACACTTATGTCCGAAGACAAACACTTATGTTTGAAGACAAACACTTATGTCCGAAGACAAACACGTATGTCCGAAGACAAACACTTATGTTTGAAGACAAACACTTATGTCCGAAGACAAACACGTATGTCCGAAGACAAACACTTCTGTCTGAAGACAAACACTTATGTCCGAAGACAAACACTTCTGTCCGAAGACAAACACTAATGTCCGAAGACAAACACTTATGTCCGAAGACAAACACGTATGTCCGAAGACAAACACTTATGTCCGAAGACAAACACTAATGTCCGAAGACAAACACTTATGTCCGAAGACAAACACTTATGTCCGAAGACAAACACTTATGTCCGAAGACAAACACGTATGTCCGAAGACAAACACGTATGTCCGAAGACAAACACTTATGTTTGAAGACAAACACTTATGTCCGAAGACAAACACTTATGTCCGAAGACAAACACTTCTGTCTGAAGACAAACACTTATGTCCGAAGACAAACACTTCTGTCCGAAGACAAACACTAATGTCCGAAGACAAACACTTATGTCCGAAGACAAACACTTATGTCCGAAGACAAAGACTTATGTCCGAAGACAAACACTTATGTCCGAAGACAAACACTTCTGTCCGAAGACAAACACTAATGTCCGAAGACAAACACTTATGTCCGAAGACAAACACTTATGTCCGAAGACAAACACGTATGTCCGAAGACAAACACTTATGTCCGAAGACAAACACTAATGTCCGAAGACAAACACGTATGTCCGAAGACAAACACGTATGTCCGAAGACAAACACTTATGTTTGAAGACAAACACTTATGTCCGAAGACAAACACTTCTGTCCGAAGACAAACACTTATGTCCGAAGACAAACACTTCTGTCCGAAGACAAACACTTATGTCCGAAGACAAACAAGTATGTCCGAAGACAAACACTTATGTCCGAAGACAAACACTTATGTTTGAAGACAAACACTTATGTCCGAAGACAAACACTTATGTCCGAAGACAAACACGTATGTCCGAAGACAAACACTTATGTCCGAAGACAAACACTTATGTCCGAAGACAAACACGTATGTCCGAAGACAAACACTTATGTCCGAAGACAAACACTTATGTCCGAAGACAAACACTTATGTCCGAAGACAAACACTTATGTCCGAAGACAAACACTTCTGTCCGAAGACAAACACTTATATCCGAAGACAAACACGTATGTCCGAAGACAAACACGTATGTCCGAAGACAAACACTTATGTCCGAAGACAAACACTTATGTTTGAAGACAAACACTTATGTCCGAAGACAAACACTTATGTCCGAAGACAAACACTTATGTCCGAAGACAAACACTTATGTCCGAAGACAAACACTTATGTCCGAAGACAAACACGTATGTCCGAAGACAAACACTTATGTCCGAAGACAAACACTTATGTCCGAAGACAAACACTTATGTCCGAAGACAAACACGTATGTCCGAAGACAAACACTTATGTCCGAAGACAAACACTTATGTCCGAAGACAAACACTTATGTCCGAAGACAAACACTTATGTCCGAAGACAAACACTTATGTCCGAAGACAAACACTTATGTCCGAAGACAAACACTTATGTCCGAAGACAAACACTTCTGTCCGAAGACAAACACTTATATCCGAAGACAAACACGTATGTCCGAAGACAAACACGTATGTCCGAAGACAAACACTTATGTCCGAAGACAAACACTTATGTTTGAAGACAAACACTTATGTCCGAAGACAAACACTTATGTCCGAAGACAAACACTTATGTCCGAAGACAAACACTTATGTCCGAAGACAAACACGTATGTCCGAAGACAAACACTTATGTCCGAAGACAAACACTTATGTCCGAAGACAAACACTTATGTCCGAAGACAAACACGTATGTCCGAAGACAAACACTTATGTCCGAAGACAAACACTTATGTCCGAAGACAAACACTTATGTCCGAAGACAAACACTTATGTCCGAAGACAAACACGTATGTCCGAACACAAACACTTATGTCTGAAGACAAACACTTATGTCTGAAGACAAACACTTATGTCCGAAGACAAACACTTATGTCCGAAGACAAACACGTATGTCTGAAGACAAACACTTATGTCTGAAGACAAACACTTATGTCCGAAGACAAACACTTATGTCCGAAGACAAACACTTATGTCTGAAGACAAACACTTATGTCTGAAGACAAACACTTATGTCCGAAGACAAACACTTATGTTTGAAGACAAACACTAATGTCCGAAGACAAACACTTATGTCCGAAGACAAACACTTAGGTCCGAAGACAAACACTTATGTTTGAAGACAAACACTTATGTCCGAAGACAAACACGTATGTCCGAAGACAAACACTTATGTTTGAAGACAAACACTTATGTCCGAAGACAAACACTTATGTCCGAAGACAAACACTTATGTCCGAAGACAAACACGTATGTCCGAAGACAAACACTTATGTTTGAAGACAAACACTTATGTCCGAAGACAAACACTTATGTCCGAAGACAAACACTTATGTCCGAAGACAAACACTTATGTCCGAAGACAAACACTTCTGTCCGAAGACAAACACTTATGTCTGAAGACAAACACTTATGTCTGAAGACAAACACTTATGTCCGAAGACAAACACTTATGTTTGAAGACAAACACTTATGTCCGAAGACAAACACTTATGTCCGAAGACAAACACTTATGTCCGAAGACAAACACTTATGTCCGAAGACAAACACGTATGTCCGAAGACAAACACTTATGTCCGAAGACAAACACTTATGTCCGAAGACAAACACTTATGTCCGAAGACAAACACGTATGTCCGAAGACAAACACTTATGTCCGAAGACAAACACTTATGTCCGAAGACAAACACTTATGTCCGAAGACAAACACTTATGTCCGAAGACAAACACGTATGTCCGAACACAAACACTTATGTCTGAAGACAAACACTTATGTCTGAAGACAAACACTTATGTCCGAAGACAAACACTTATGTCCGAAGACAAACACGTATGTCTGAAGACAAACACTTATGTCTGAAGACAAACACTTATGTCCGAAGACAAACACTTATGTCCGAAGACAAACACTTATGTCTGAAGACAAACACTTATGTCTGAAGACAAACACTTATGTCCGAAGACAAACACTTATGTTTGAAGACAAACACTAATGTCCGAAGACAAACACTTATGTCCGAAGACAAACACTTATGTCCGAAGACAAACACTTATGTTTGAAGACAAACACTTATGTCCGAAGACAAACACGTATGTCCGAAGACAAACACTTATGTTTGAAGACAAACACTTATGTCCGAAGACAAACACTTATGTCCGAAGACAAACACTTATGTCCGAAGACAAACACGTATGTCCGAAGACAAACACTTATGTTTGAAGACAAACACTTATGTCCGAAGACAAACACTTATGTCCGAAGACAAACACTTCTGTCTGAAGACAAACACTTATGTCCGAAGACAAACACTTCTGTCCGAAGACAAACACTTATGTCCGAAGACAAACACTTATGTCCGAAGACAAACACTTATGTCCGAAGACAAAGACTTATGTCCGAAGACAAACACTTATGTCCGAAGACAAACACTTCTGTCCGAAGACAAACACTAATGTCCGAAGACAAACACTTATGTCCGAAGACAAACACTTATGTCCGAAGACAAACATGTATGTCCGAAGACAAACACTTATGTCCGAAGACAAACACTTCTGTCCGAAGACAAACACTAATGTCCGAAGACAAACACTTATGTCCGAAGACAAACACTTATGTCCGAGGAGACAAACATGTATGTCCGAAGACAAACACTTATGTCCGAAGACAAACACTAATGTCCGAAGACAAACACTAATGTCCGAAGACAAACACGTATGTCCGAAGACAAACACGTATGTCCGAAGACAAACACGTATGTCCGAAGACAAACACTTATGTTTGAAGACAAACACTTATGTCCGAAGACAAACACTTCTGTCCGAAGACAAACACTTATGTCCGAAGACAAACAAGTATGTCCGAAGACAAACACTTATGTCCGAAGACAAACACTTATGTTTGAAGACAAACACTTATGTCCGAAGACAAACACTTATGTCCGAAGACAAACACTTATGTCCGAAGACAAACACGTATGTCCGAAGACAAACACGTATGTCCGAAGACAAACACGTATGTCAGAAGACAAACACTTATGTCCGAAGACAAACACTTATGTCCGAAGACAAACACTTATGTCCGAAGACAAACACGTATGTCCGAAGACAAACACGTATGTCCGAAGACAAACACTTATGTCCGAAGACAAACACTTATGTCCGAAGACAAACACTTATGTCCGAAGACAAACACGTATGTCCGAAGACAAACACGTATGTCCGAAGACAAACACGTATGTCCGAAGACAAACACGTATGTCCGAAGACAAACACTTATGTTTGAAGACAAACACTTATGTCCGAAGACAAACACTTCTGTCCGAAGACAAACACTTATATCCGAAGACAAACACGTATGTCCGAAGACAAACACTTATGTCCGAAGACAAACACTTATGTTTGAAGACAAACACTTATGTCCGAAGACAAACACTTATGTCCGAAGACAAACACTTATGTCCGAAGACAAACATGTATGTCCGAAGACAAACACTTATGTCTGAAGACAAACACGTATGTCCGAAGACAAACACTTATGTCCGAAGACAAACACTTATGTCCGAAGACAAACACTTATGTCCGAAGACAAACACGTATGTCCGAAGACAAACACGTATGTCCGAAGACAAACACGTATGTCCGAAGACAAACACGTATGTCCGAAGACAAACACTTATGTCTGAAGACAAACACTTATGTCTGAAGACAAACACTTATGTCCGAAGACAAACACTTATGTCTGAAGACAAACACGTATGTCTGAAGACAAACACTTATGTCTGAAGACAAACACTTATGTCCGAAGACAAACACTTATGTCTGAAGACAAACACTTATGTCCGAAGACAAACACTTATGTCTGAAGACAAACACTTATGTCTGAAGACAAACACTTATGTCTGAAGACAAACACGTATGTCTGAAGACAAACACGTATGTCTGAAGACAAACACTTATGTCTGAAGACAAACACTTATGTCCGAAGACAAACACGTATGTCCGAAGACAAACCCTTATGTCTGAAGACAAACACTTATGTCCGAAGACAAACACTTATGTCTGAAGACAAACACTTATGTCCGAAGACAAACACTTATGTCTGAAGACAAACACGTATGTCTGAAGACTGAAGACAAACACTTATGTCTGAAGACAAACACTTATGTCCGAAGACAAACACTTATGTCTGAAGACAAACACTTATGTCTGAAGACAAACACTTATGTCCGAAGACAAACACGTATGTCCGAAGACAAACACTTATGTCTGAAGACAAACACTTATGTCTGAAGACAAACACTTATGTCCGAAGACAAACACTTATGTCTGAAGACAAACACTTATGTCTGAAGACAAACACTAATGTCCGAAGACAAACACTTATGTCTGAAGACAAACACTTATGTCCGAAGACAAACACGTATGTCCGAAGACAAACACTTATGTCCGAAGACAAACACTTATGTCTGAAGACAAACACTTATGTCCGAAGACAAACACTTATGTCCGAAGACAAACACTTATGTCCGAAGACAAACACTTATGTCCGAAGACAAACACTTATGTCTGAAGACAAACACTTATGTCCGAAGACAAACACTAATGTCTGAAGACAAACACTAATGTCCGAAGACAAACACTTATGTCTGAAGACAAACACTTATGTCAGAAGACAAACACTTATGTCCGAAGACAAACACTTATGTCCGAAGACAAACACTTATGTCCGAAGACAAACACTTATGTCCGAAGACAAACACTTATGTCTGTAGACAAACACTTATGTCTGTAGACAAACACTTATGTCAGAAGACAAACACTTATGTCCGAAGACAAACACTTATGTCCGAAGACAAACACTTATGTCCGAAGACAAACACTTATGTCCGAAGACAAACACGTATGTCCGAAGACAAACACTTATGTCCGAAGACAAACACTTATGTCCGAAGACATGTCTGAAGACAAACACGTATGTCTGAAGACAAACACTTATGTCCGAAGACAAACACTTATGTCCGAAGACAAACACTTATGTCCGAAGACATGTCTGAAGACAAACACGTATGTCCGAAGACAAACACTTATGTCCGAAGACATGTCTGAAGACAAACACGTATGTCTGAAGACAAACACTTATGTCCGAAGACAAACACTTATGTCTGAAGACAAACACTTATGTCTGAAGACAAACACTTATGTCCGAAGACAAACACTTATGTCTGAAGACAAACACGTATGTCTGAAGACAAACACTTATGTCTGAAGACAAACACTTATGTCTGAAGACAAACACTTATGTCCGAAGACAAACACTTATGTCCGAAGACATGTCTGAAGACAAACACGTATGTCCGAAGACAAACACTTATGTCCGAAGACATGTCTGAAGACAAACACGTATGTCTGAAGACAAACACTTATGTCCGAAGACAAACACTTATGTCCGAAGACATGTCCGAAGACAAACACTTATGTCCGAAGACAAACACTTATGTCCGAAGACAAACACTTATGTCTGAAGACAAACACTTATGTCTGAAGACAAACACTTATGTCCGAAGACAAACACTTATGTCCGAAGACATGTCTGAAGACAAACACGTATGTCTGAAGACAAACACTTATGTCCGAAGACAAACACTTATGTCCGAAGACAAACACTTATGTCTGAAGACAAACACTTATGTCTGAAGACAAACACTTATGTCTGAAGACAAACACTTATGTCTGAAGACAAACACGTATGTCCACCATGAAGTTCTGCGTACGCCGAACAGTATCGAATATCATTCTTTGCAGTCCGTCTGTACAAAGTGGCAAATATCTAATATTTAATGTGAAGACCAATTACAAAGCAGGCACTTTTTCAAATTTGACCAGTGATAATAAATGATCTGAGGGTATTTTGAGCTGAAACTTCACACACACATTCTGGGGACACCAGAGGTTTATATCACATCTTGTGAAAAGGAGCATAATATGTCCTCTTTAAATTAATTAATAATCACAATAAATATAATGGGGATTATCGGATAAACCCGTATCGTGCATCTCTAATGGTTATTCCTCTCATACAGTGATCCACCAGTCACGGCATTGGAGTTGTTTCTGTGTAACGTCTCCTCCTCAACCTTGAGAATGATGTGGGAAGACACCGGCGGATTAGTATTGTTGTGTCAATCCTGTTTATGGCTGAATATCCTCTGCTGTACATAAAAGAGGCATTGATCCTCCTGAGTTCAGTGCAGCGTCAGCTTTATGCAGAAACACAGCGAGTGCTGCATTCTGAACATGTTTATGCCCCATTGGTTTCCTTTAGGTGTTTTCCTCTCCTCTTCACCCACTGCGTGTGATGATAGCGCTCATGCTGAATCTGACAGGGATTATCTGTCTTCTCTCATTCCACAACTGGCTGCAGTGTTTAACGTGTTTCCGCATGGATGCGCAGAAGGACGCCATCGATTCAGATGCAGTGCGGACACGACAGGCTCCTGCAGTGCATTTGATCATAAGTGATGTCTCACTCCAGCTGCGGTTTAATGGCTTTCCTGTGCTGGAGAGAAGGAGTCTCCGGAGGACTGTGGTCACGTGGGAGAGGTCGCGCTCTGGACACTGATCAGAGATCAGTGCTGTATATGAGCCTGTGCTGGAGAGAAGGAGTCTCCGGAGGACTGTGGTCACGTGGGAGAGGTCGCGCTCTGGACACTGATCAGAGATCAGTGTTGTATATGAGCCTGTGCTGGAGAGAAGGAGTCTCCGGAGGACTGTGGTCACGTGGGAGAGGTCGCGCTCCGGCCGCTGATCAGAGATCAGTGTTGTATATGAGCCTGTGCTGGAGAGAAGGAGTCTCCGGAGGACTGTGGTCACATAGGAGAGGTCGCGCTCCGGCCGCTGATCAGAGATCAGTGCTGTATATGAGCCTGTGCTGGAGAGAAGGAGTCTCCGGAGGACTGTAGTCACGTGGGAGAGGTCGCGCTCTGGACACTGATCAGAGATCAGTGCTGTATATGAGCCTGTGCTGGAGAGAAGGAGTCTCCGGAGGACTGTGGTCACGTGGGAGAGGTCGCGCTCCAGCCACTGATCAGAGATCAGTGTTGTGTATGAGCCTGTGCTGGAGAGAAGGAGTCTCCGGAGGACTGTGGTCAGGTCGCGCTCCAGCCGCTGATCAGAGATCTCAGAGATCAGTGCTGTATATGAGCCTGTGCTGGAGAGAAGGAGTCTCCGGAGGACTGTGGTCACGTGGGAGAGGTCGCGCTCTGGACACTGATCAGAGATCATTGCTGTATATGAGCCTGTGCTGGAGAGAAGGAGTCTCCGGAGGACTGTGGTCACGTGGGAGAGGTCGCGCTCTGGACACTGATCAGAGATCAGTGCTGTATATGAGCCTGTGCTGGAGAGAAGGAGTCTCCGGAGGACTGTGGTCACGTGGGAGAGGTCGCGCTCTGGACACTGATCAGAGATCAGTGCTGTATATGAGCCTGTGCTGGAGAGAAGGAGTCTCCGGAGGACTGTGGTCACGTGGGAGAGGTCGCGCTCTGGACACTGATCAGAGATCAGTACTGTATATGAGCCTGTGCTGGAGAGAAGGAGTCTCCGGAGGACTGTGGTCACGTGGGAGAGGTCGCGCTCTGGCCGCTGATCAGAGATCAGTGCTGTATTTGAGCCTGTGCTGGAGAGAAGGAGTCTCCGGAGGACTGTGGTCACGTGGGAGAGGTCGCGCTCCGGCCGCTGATCAGAGATCAGTGCTGTATTTGAGCCTGTGCTGGAGAGAAGGAGTCTCCGGAGGACTGTGGTCACATGGGAGAGGTCGCGCTCCGGCCGCTGATCAGAGATCAGTGCTGTATATGAGCCTGTGCTGGAGAGAAGGAGTCTCCGGAGGACTGTGGTCACATGGGAGAGGTCGCGCTCTGGACACTGATCAGAGATCAGTGCTGTATATGAGCCTGTGCTGGAGAGAAGGAGTCTCCGGAGGACTGTGGTCACATGGGAGAGGTCGCGCTCCGGCCGCTGATCAGAGATCAGTGCTGTTTATGAGCCTGTGCTGGAGAGAAGGAGTCTCCGGAGGACTGTGGTCACATGGGAGAGGTCGCGCTCTGGACACTGATCAGAGATCAGTGCTGTATATGAGCCTGTGCTGGAGAGAAGGAGTCTCCGGAGGACTGTGGTCACATGGGAGAGGTCGCGCTCTGGACACTGATCAGAGATCAGTGCTGTATATGAGCCTGTGCTGGAGAGAAGGAGTCTCTGGAGGACTGTGGTCACGTAGGAGAGGTCGCGCTCCGGCCGCTGATCAGAGATCAGTGCTGTATATGAGCCTGTGCTGGAGAGAAGGAGTCTCCGGAGGACTGTGGTCACGTGGGAGAGGTCGTGCTCTGGACACTGATCAGAGATCAGTGCTGTATATGAGCCTGTGCTGGAGAGAAGGAGTCTCCGGAGGACTGTGGTCACGTGGGAGAGGTCGCGCTCTGGACACTGATCAGAGATCAGTGCTGTATATGAGCCTGTGCTGGAGAGAAGGAGTCTCCGGAGGACTGTGGTCACGTGGGAGAGGTCGCGCTCCGGCCACTGATCAGAGATCAGTGTTGTGTATGAGCCTGTGCTGGAGAGAAGGAGTCTCCGGAGGACTGTAGTCACGTGGGAGAGGTCGCGCTCCGGCCGCTGATCAGAGATCAGTGCTGTATATGAGCCTGTGCTGGAGAGAAGGAGTCTCCGGAGGACTGTGGTCACGTGGGAGAGGTCGCACTCCGGCCGCTGATCAGAGATCAGTGTTGTATATGAGCCTGTGCTGGAGAGAAGGAGTCTCCGGAGGACTGTGGTCACGTGGGAGAGGTCGTGCTCCAGCCGCTGATCAGAGATCAGTGCTGTATATGAGCCTGTGCTGGAGAGAAGGAGTCTCCGGAGGACTGTGGTCACATGGGAGAGGTCGCGCTCCGGCCACTGATCAGAGATCAGTGTTGTGTATGAGCCTGTGCTGGAGAGAAGGAGTCTCCGGAGGACTGTGGTCACGTGGGAGAGGTCGCACTCCGGCCGCTGATCAGAGATCAGTGTTGTATATGAGCCTGTGCTGGAGAGAAGGAGTCTCCGGAGGACTGTGGTCACAAGGGAGAGGTCGTGCTCCAGCCGCTGATCAGAGATCAGTGCTGTATATGAGCCTGTGCTGGAGAGAAGGAGTCTCCGGAGGACTGTGGTCACATGGGAGAGGTCGCGCTCCGGCCCTAATAAACAGTTAGTGTGTTATCATTATTAGCGGTAAGTCATAATTGTGAACTGGGACAGAATTCGAGAGCTCATTGATTGTGAAAATGCATGAGAATAAGACTTTAGATTATAGAGGAAACCAGAAACAAAACAATTGTGAAGGACAAAAGGCAAAGCTGGGACGGACTGACTAAACAATCAGCCTGGCCAACCTAATGTAAATTATGAACATGCACTGAAGTCATTTAATATCTCTGCTCAATGTTATGATGTACAGTAGAATGTAATATTGCACGTATTTCAGAGAGACCTTAGAGAACTTCATCTCGACGGTAATGTGAAGAATTGGAAACCCAATCTCATGAAGATCGGCTGGACGTGTCAGCCTTCATTTGTTGGGTTAGCAGATCCAGATGTTCATCCAGACATACCGTGAAAATGTCTTTATATTAATGTCAGAAAATCATAAAACAACCCACAGGCATTACTGTGTGTGTAACACAACCAGATGTTCTTCCTCTTCCTCCTAAAGGATGGTTTACCAACAGTTCACATGACAAATGGGATTGTACTGAATAATTCAAGATTTCAAACCCGGCAGATCTCTGTCCTGGTCTGGTGTTTGACTCAACACACACACACACACACACACACACACACACACACACACACACACACACACACACACACACACACACACACACACACACACACACACACACACACACATGCCTTTAAATCCAGGCACAGACACGGAGCGATGGGAAGAGGACGTGAAAGCATTGTGTAAATGAACGATTTAACATTCTGTCTCGTGGAGAGAGAGAAACAGAGGCTAGCATGCCTCTTCAGTCCTTCGGAAAGCGGCTGAAATATGTGCTCGTCTTCGCAGCTGTGACCCACTTAATTCATTCATGCACAGTCGACGTCAGGAAAGAGGAAAACAGTGGCAGCTGTACGAGTATTCCTCTGAGACTCGTGATTCATGCTCGCCTGTAGCCATTCCTATAACTCTGACACTCTGCGTTTCTCCGGCTCTCGGCCACTGATGTGAGGGAATGATGGATGTTGTGAAAGGCTTTAAATAAGGAAGGATTGATGCCGAGCTGTTGTGTCGTCTGATATCAGAGCAGAGGTTTCAGATTGTCTTCATCAGTTCAGACGGATCTCTCCGTTTTTGTATATATGTGTGTGTTGTGGTTCGAGCACACACTCATCAGTGTGTGAAAACAGTTAATAGGAAACTGATACATTTTATTTCTAGGGATTCTTTGATTAATAGAAAGTTCAAAAGAACAGCATTTATTTGAATCTTTTGTCACGTTATAAGTATCCTTGCTGAAAAAAGTATTAATTACTTTCAATATATAGACCGATCAGGCATAACATTATGACCAGTGAAGTGAATAACACTGATGGTCTCTGTTAGTGGGTGGGATATATTAGGCAGCAAGTGAACATGTTGTCCTCAGAGTTGATGTGTTAGAAGCAGGAGAAATGGGCAAGCGTGAGGATTTGAGCGAGTTTGACAAGGGCCAGATTGTGACGGCTAGACGACTGGGTCAGAGCATCTCCAGAACTGCAGCTCTTGTGGGGTGTTCCCGGTCTGCAGTGGTCAGTCTCTATCAAAAGTGAAGGACCAGTGGAGAACCGGCCACAGGGTCATGGGCGGCCGAGGCTCATTGATGCCCGTGGGGAGCGAAGGCTGGCCCGTGTGGTCCGATCAAACAGACGAGCTACTGGAGCTCAAACTGCTCCAGAAGTTAATGCTGGTTCTGATAGAAAGGGCTCAGAACACACAGAGCATCTCAGTTTGAGGAGTATGGACCAGTCAGGGTGCCCATGCTGACCCCTGCCCACCGCCCAAAGCACCAACAGTGGCACGAGCATCAGAACTGGACCACGGAGCAATGGAAGAAGGTGTGGCTTACCTGGGGCACACATGGCACCAGGTGCACTATGGGAAGAAGGCGTGGCTTACCTGGGGAACACATGGCACCAGGTGCACTATGGGAAGAAGGCGTGGCTTACCTGGGGCACACATGGCACCAGGTGCACTATGGGAAGAAGGTGTGGCTTACCTGGGGAACACATGGCACCAGGTGCACTATGGGAAGAAGGCGTGGCTTACCTGGGGAACACATGGCACCAGGTGCACTATGGGAAGAAGGCGTGGCTTACCTGGGGAACACATGGCACCAGGTGCACTATGGGAAGAAGGCGTGGCGGCGGAGGCAGTGATGCTTTGGGCAATGTTCTGCTGGGAAACCTTGGGTCCTCCATCATGTGGACGTGACTTTGACACGTCCCACCTACCTAAGCATTGCTGAGCCCATGTCCAGCCTCTCATGGGGACGGTATTCCCTGTGGCTGTGGCTCTTTCAGCAGATAATGCGCCGCCACAAAGCACAAATGCTTCAGGAATGCTTTGAGGAGCACAACAACGAGTTTGAGTCCAAATTCCCCAGATCTCAATCCAATCGAGCATCTGTGGGATGAGCTGAACAGACAAGTCCGATCCATGGAGGCCCCGCCTCGCAACTTACAGGACTTAAAGGATCTGCTGCTAACATCACATATACATGTGTAACCACCGGTTGAGAGTTGTAGCTCAACCTCACAAGTTTGCGAATGTTTGTTCAAACTGGTTTGGGGAATCACAGTATCGTTGAACTGAGTTGGTAATGATGGAATGGGATGATAGTTTGCTAAATATGCTTTTAAGAAACGCAGCCCAGATTTGTTGGAGCTCAACAGGACTAACTCTTTAACGAGTTACATGTATTCAGCTGACACACACACACACACACACACACACTCAGAGTTTTGAGGTGTCTGCACTAAACCTTGCGTTTCTGCATAAACCAAACGTTTCCAGGTTTTTCTTCACACAGTGTGTAGAGCAGGTGTGATGTTCTCCGTCTGTGTGGAGACACTGAACCTGTGAAAGCTGTACATGAGGATGTTTTGGCAGTTTCTGAAAGTCTGTCAGTGTTTCAGCTGCTCGTCTCTTTCTCCAGCCGCTCAGTTTGTTCTCAGATGTGTCTTGTCTTTTCCATTTTGTTACGCCGGTCTACATTTGAGCTCCTGGGAATGTTTCAGGTCTTTCTGTAAACGTAATTATTTGACAAACCTCAGTACAGTACACTCTTGCGTGATATTGCTGAATATAGACTTTATACACACACACACACACACACACACACACACACACACACACACACACACACACACACACACACACACACACACACACACACACACACACACACACACACACACACACACACACACACACACACACACACACACACACACACACACACACTATTATTTCCACTTGATGCCGTTTAGAGTCCAGACAGGTGCGTGGTGACTGTGTGAAACCACGACAGCTAGAAATCACAAAGATGAGATCGTATTATCTGGGGTTTGTCTTTAAATAGTGCTTTAGTGCTGCCAGTAACCCAAATGCCAAGTCACTCAAGCAAGACTCAAAGCTACAAATGATGAAATTCTGTCCACAGCTGAGGCCGAGTTGCCTTGACAACACCTGTGTGAGTCAGAGAGATGGTCCTGGACGGCGAGAGAAGGGTTTCTGTGACGCTGGAACATCACTCATGTCACGCTGACCGCGCTGGACATCTCTCATGTCACGCTGACCGCGCTGGACGTCTCTCATGTCACGCTGACCACGCTGGACGTCACACGTCACACTGACCACGCTGGACGTCTCTCATGTCACACTGACCACGCTGGACGTCTCTCATGTCACGCTGACCGCGCTGGACGTCTCTCATGTCACGCTGACCGCGCTGGACGTCTCTCATGTCACGCTGACCGTGCTGGACGTCTCTCATGTCACGCTGACCACGCTGGACATCTCTCATGTCACACTGACCACGCTGGACGTCTCTCATGTCACACTGACTGCACTGGACGTCTCTCATGTCACACTGACCGCCCTGGACGTCTCTCATGTCACACTGACAGCACTGGACGTCTCTCATGTCACACTGACCGCACTGGACGTCTCTCATGTCACACTGACCGTGCTGGACGTCTCTCATGTCACACTGACCGCACTGGACGTCTCTCATGTCACACTGACCACGCTGGACGTCTCTCATGTCACACTGACCACGCTGGACGTCTCTCATGTCACGCTGACCGCGCTGGACGTCTCTCATGTCACGCTGACCGCGCTGGACATCTCTCATGTCACGCTGATAGCGCTGGACGTCTCTCATGTCACGCTGACCGCGCTGGACGTCTCTCATGTCACGCTGACCGTGCTGGACGTCTCTCATGTCACGCTGACCACGCTGGACATCTCTCATGTCACACTGACCACGCTGGACGTCTCTCATGTCACACTGACTGCACTGGACGTCTCTCATGTCACACTGACCGCCCTGGACGTCTCTCATGTCACACTGACAGCACTGGACGTCTCTCATGTCACACTGACCGCACTGGACGTCTCTCATGTCACACTGACCGTGCTGGACGTCTCTCATGTCACACTGACCGCACTGGACGTCTCTCATGTCACACTGACCGCCCTGGACGTCTCTCATGTCACACTGACCGCGCTGGACGTCTCTCATGTCACACTGACCGCACTGGACGTCTCTCATGTCACACTGACCGCACTGGACGTCTCTCATGTCACACTGACCGCACTGGACGTCTCTCATGTCACGCTGACCGCACTGGACGTCTCTCATGTCACACTGACCGCACTGGACGTCTCTCATGTCACGCTGACCGCGCTGGACGTCTCTCATGTCACGCTGACCGCGCTGGACATCTCTCATGTCACACTGACCGTGCTGGACGTCTCTCATGTCACGCTGATCACGCTGGATATCTCTCATGTCACACTGACCGCGCTGGACGTCTCTCATGTCACGTTGACTGCACTGGACGTCTCTCATGTCACGCTGACCGCGCTGGACGTCTCTCATGTCACGCTGACCGCGCTGGACGTCTCTCATGTCACGCTAACTGCGCTGGACGTCTCTCATGTCACACTGACCGCACTGGACGTCTCTCATGTCACGCTGACCGCGCTGGACGTCTCTCATGTCACGCTGACCGCGCTGGACGTCTCTCATGTCACACTGACCACACTGGACGTCTCTCATGTCACACTGACCGTACTGGACGTCTCTCATGTCACACTGACCGCGCTGGACGTCTCTCATGTCACACTGACCGCGCTGGACGTCTCTCATGTCACACTGACCACGCTGGACGTGTCTCATGTCACGCTGACCGCACTGGACGTCTCTCATGTCACACTGACCGCACTGGACGTCTCTCATGTCACGCTGACCGCCCTGGACGTCTCTCATGTCACACTGACCGTGCTGGACGTCTCTCATGTCACGCTGACCGCGCTGGACGTCTCTCATGTCACGCTGACCGCGCTGGACATCTCTCATGTCACACTGACCGTGCTGGACGTCTCTCATGTCACGCTGATCACGCTGGATATCTCTCATGTCACACTGACCGCACTGGACGTCTCTCATGTCACACTGACCGCGCTGGACGTCTCTCATGTCACACTGACTGCACTGGACGTCTCTCATGTCACACTGACCGCGCTGGACGTCTCTCATGTCACGCTGACCGCGCTGGACGTCTCTCATGTCACGCTGACCGCGCTGGACGTCTCTCATGTCACGCTAACCGCGCTGGACGTCTTTCATGTCACACTGACCGCGCTGGATGTCTCTCATGTCACGCTGACCGCACTGGACGTCTCTCATGTCACACTGACCGCACTGGACGTCTGTCATGTCACACTGACCGCACTGGACGTCTTTCATGTCACGCTGACCGCGCTGGACGTCTCTCATGTCACACTGACCGTGCTGGACGTCTCTCATGTCACAGTGACCGTGCTGGACGTCTCTCATGTCACATTGACCGCACTGGACGTCTCTCATGTCACGCTGACCGTGCTGGACGTCTCTCATGTCACACTGACCGCACTGGACGTCTCTCATGTCACGCTTACCTCGCTGGACATCTCTCATGTCACGTTGACCGCACTGTGCGTCTCTCATGTCACACTGACCGCGCTGGACGTCTCTCATGTCACGCTGACCGCGCTGGACGTCTCTCATGTCACGCTGACCGCGCTGGACGTCTCTCATGTCACGCTTACCTCGCTGGACATCTCTCATGTCACACTGACCGCGCTGGACGTCTCTCATGTCACACTGACCGTACTGGACGTCTCTCATGTCACATTGACCGCACTGGACGTCTCTCATGTCACGCTGACCGCGCTGGACGTCTCATGTCACACTGACTGCACTGGACGTCTCTCATGTCACGCTGACCGCACTGGACGTCTCTCATGTCACGCTGACTGCACTGGACGTCTCTCATGTCACACTGACCGCGCTGGACGTCTCTCATGTCACGCTTACCTCGCTGGACATCTCTCATGTCACGTTGACCGCACTGTGCGTCTCTCATGTCACACTGACCGCGCTGGACGTCTCTCATGTCACGCTGACCGCGCTGGACGTCTCTCATGTCACGCTGACCGCGCTGGACGTCTCTCATGTCACGCTGACCACGCTGGACGTCTCTCATGTCACGCTGACCGCGCTGGACGTCTCTCATGTCACGCTTACCTCGCTGGACATCTCTCATGTCACACTGACCGCGCTGGACGTCTCTCATGTCACACTGACCGTACTGGACGTCTCTCATGTCACATTGACCGCACTGGACGTCTCTCATGTCACGCTGACCGCGCTGGACGTCTCTCATGTCACACTGACCACGCTGGACGTGTCTCATGTCACGCTGACCGCACTGGATGTCTTTCATGTCACACTGACCGCCCTGGACGTCTCTCATGTCACACTGACAGCACTGGACGTCTCTCATGTCACACTGACCGCACTGGACGTCTCTCATGTCACACTGACCGTGCTGGACGTCTCTCATGTCACACTGACCGCACTGGACGTCTCTCATGTCACACTGACCGCACTGGACGTCTCTCATGTCACACTGACCGCGCTGGACGTCTCTCATGTCACACTGACCGCACTGGACGTCTCTCATGTCACACTGACCGCACTGGACGTCTCTCATGTCACACTGACCGCACTGGACGTCTCTCATGTCACACTGACCGTGCTGGACGTCTCTCATGTCACGCTGACCGCACTGGACGTCTCTCATGTCACGCTGACCGCGCTGGACGTCTCTCATGTCACGCTGACCGCGCTGGACATCTCTCATGTCACACTGACCGTGCTGGACGTCTCTCATGTCACGCTGATCACGCTGGATATCTCTCATGTCACACTGACCGCGCTGGACGTCTCTCATGTCACGTTGACTGCACTGGACGTCTCTCATGTCACGCTGACCGCGCTGGACGTCTCTCATGTCACGCTGACCGCGCTGGACGTCTCTCATGTCACGCTAACCGCACTGGACGTCTGTCATGTCACACTGACCGCACTGGACGTCTCTCATGTCACACTGACCGTGCTGGACGTCTCTCATGTCACACTGACCGCACTGGACGTCTCTCATGTCACACTGACCGCACTGGACGTCTCTCATGTCACACTGCGCACTGGACGTCTCTCATGTCACACTGACCGCACTGGACGTCTCTCATGTCACACTGACCGCACTGGACGTCTCTCATGTCACACTGACCGTGCTGGACGTCTCTCATGTCACGCTGACCGCACTGGACGTCTCTCATGTCACACTGACCGCACTGGACGTCTCTCATGTCACGCTGACCGCGCTGGACGTCTCTCATGTCACGCTGACCGCGCTGGACATCTCTCATGTCACACTGACCGTGCTGGACGTCTCTCATGTCACGCTAACTGCGCTGGACGTCTCTCATGTCACACTGACCGCACTGGACGTCTCTCATGTCACGCTGACCGCGCTGGACGTCTCTCATGTCACGCTAACTGCGCTGGACGTCTCTCATGTCACACTGACCGCACTGGACGTCTCTCATGTCACGCTGACCGCGCTGGACGTCTCTCATGTCACACTGACCGCACTGGACGTCTCTCATGTCACACTGACCGCACTGGACGTCTCTCATGTCACGCTGATCACGCTGGATATCTCTCATGTCACACTGACCGCGCTGGACGTCTCTCATGTCACGTTGACTGCACTGGACGTCTCTCATGTCACGCTGACCGCGCTGGACGTCTCTCATGTCACGCTGACCGCGCTGGACGTCTCTCATGTCACGCTAACTGCGCTGGACGTCTCTCATGTCACACTGACCGCACTGGACGTCTCTCATGTCACGCTGACCGCGCTGGACGTCTCTCATGTCACGCTGACCGCGCTGGACGTCTCTCATGTCACACTGACCACACTGGACGTCTCTCATGTCACACTGACCGTACTGGACGTCTCTCATGTCACACTGACCGCGCTGGACGTCTCTCATGTCACACTGACCGCGCTGGACGTCTCTCATGTCACACTGACCACGCTGGACGTGTCTCATGTCACACTGACCGTGCTGGACGTCTCTCATGTCACGCTGACCGCGCTGGACGTCTCTCATGTCACGCTGACCGCGCTGGACATCTCTCATGTCACACTGACCGTGCTGGACGTCTCTCATGTCACGCTGATCACGCTGGATATCTCTCATGTCACACTGACCGCGCTGGACGTCTCTCATGTCACGCTGACCGCGCTGGACGTCTCTCATGTCACGCTGACCGCGCTGGACATCTCTCATGTCACACTGACCGCGCTGGACGTCTCTCATGTCACGCTGACCGCGCTGGACGTCTCTCATGTCACGCTGACCGCGCTGGACGTCTCTCATGTCACACTGACCGCACTGGACGTCTCTCATGTCACGCTGACCACGCTGGACGTCTCTCATGTCACACTGACCGCGCTGGACGTCTCTCCTGTCACACTGACCGCACTGGACGTCTCTCATGTCACACTGACCGCGCTGGACGTCTCTCATGCTTCATTATAACTTCACACATGCCTTGAGCTGAATAATGACTCTCTTGTCTTCTGTAGAGCTGCTTTACAGCAGAATCTGGATTTGTCTCATATGTGATGAGGTTTGCGTCATTGAATCATTATTTTCCTGTTTGTCACCGTGAAGCGATCCGTGCTGTATAAAGCTGAAGAATGAGCTTTTGTGTGTGAAAGATAAAGCATTATATTTCAGGACCGAGTGATTACTGTGATTATATCCAGTGACGACATGCCGTATTCTTCCCTGTTTTATTAGCATTTTAATTATATGAGCTTATATTCCCGGACGCTTGACGGATGAGGTTACAAGCGTCACGACCTTCACTCGCGTCAGTTTTCTGAAGATGAAGTGAATGAGGGCCTAAATGAGGAGTTTATTTCGGCTGTTCTGTTTATCGGCAGCTTTTATTTAGGAAACACATGAGCTTTAACGCCATCCCATTCTCAATCCGTAGGGTTTAATATGGAGTCGCTCTAACAGCTTCAGCTCTTCTTTCCTCAAGGGTTAGGAGTGTGTTTATGGGGATTCTTCTAGAAGCGCATTTGTGATGTTGGACGAGAAGGCCTGGCTCTCAGTCTCCGCTCTAATTCATCCCAAAGGTGTTCTATCGGGTTGAGGTCAGGACTCTGTGCAGGCCAGTCCAGTTCCTCCACACCAAACTCCTCATCCATGTCTTTATGGAGCGATGCTTTGAGCACTGGAGCGCAGTCATGCTGGGACAGGAAGGGCCCGTCCCCAAACTGCTCCCACAAAGTTGGGAGCATGAAATTGTCCAAAATGTCTTGGTGAAGCGTTAAGAGTTCCTTTCACTGGAACTAACCCCTGAAAAACAACCCCACCCCATAATCCCCCCTTCACCAAACTTTACACTTGGCATTATGCAATACTTCTGGCATTATAGAGCATTTCACACACGCATCCTCAAGATAATCACAAGCTCC
>CM042257.1:50272783-50275283 GCA_023566225.1 Romanogobio albipinnatus | reverse complement strand
CGCCGCCCCGTCCGCGTCCACGCAGCGCATCACGCAGGTGCGGCCGGCGCTCGAGCACGAGACCTGCCTGGGCTACTACGACGTGAGCGGTCAGTTCGACAAGCAGTTCGAGTGCAACAACACTGACCACCGCTACTGCTGCGGCTCCTGCTACCTGCGCTTCTGCTGCCAGTATAAGATCAACCGGCTGGAGCAGAGGACATGCAAGAACTACCACAAGCCGGACTGGGTGAAGACTGTGCCCCCGTCCCCCGTGCCCACAGGGGACACCTATGACCCCAGCATGGACCAGACCAACACCGCCGTCTACATCACCTGTGGGGTCATCGCTTTTATTATCGTGCTCGGGGTTTCCACTAAAGTCGCGTATGACAAAGCAACCCAACCACCTCAGGAAATGAACATTCACAGGTGAGCCGCACACCTTTACTCCTGTAGTAAATACTCACTCTCAGGATCAGAATCAGGATCAGAATCAGGATTATAACGGGAAGACCAGTGCTGGGGAAAAGTAATGCATTACGATATTGCGTTACTCTCTTAAAAAGTAACTAATTGAGTTACTTAGTTACTTTTTAAGAAAAGTATTGCATTACGATATTGCGTAACTCTCTTAAAAAGTAACTAATTGAGTTACTTAGTTACTTTTTAAGAAAAGTAATGCATTTCGATATTGCGTTACTCTCTTAAAAAGTAACTAATTGAGTTAGTTACTTTTTAAGAAAAGTAATGCATTACGATATTGCGTTACTCTCTTAAAAAGTAACTAATTGAGTTACTTAGTTACTTTTTATGAAAAGTAATGCATTATGATATTGCGTAACTCTCTTAAAAAGTAACTAATTGAGTTACTTAGTTACTTTTTAAGAAAAGTAATGCATTACGATATTGCGTAACTCTCTTAAAAAGTAACTAATTGACTTACTTAGTTACTTTTTAAGAAAAGTAATGCATTACGATATTGCGTAACTCTCTTAAAAAGTAACTAATTGAGTTACTTAGTTACTTTTTAAGAAAAGTAATGCATTACGATATTGCGTTACTTTTTCTCACCTGGGCTGGGCTTGTTTTTGTTTTGTTTTTTATGACAAAAAAGTAATATTTTTGTAAAGACCTCTTCACACCAGAACTGCAATAATCAGCCCAGGCTGAGCGGAAGATGCAGATTCCAGCATGACCAGTAGAGGGCGCAGCTCTGGAGAATGGGAGAATAGGACGCAGGAGAAAAAAGTTTTACCAATAAAAACAAAAAATCGAGTTATTTTCATCATCAAAGGTCAGCAGCGAGACATTGGGCAATTAAATATAAAGGTGGATTATGCATAAAAATAGTTGTTTTAATTCTTGGAGGTTTGCACAGTACTCTGATTTTTCATTTGACTGATTTTATTCATTTTGAGGAGCACAGAATCTTTCCTGTGCGAGTGAGAGGAATAAATGCTCACATTTAGTCTGGAACTACAATAACCCTCATGTTACACACACACACACACACACACACACACACACACACACACACACACACACACACACACACACACACACACACACACACACACACACACACACACACACACACACACACGGGGCAGGAGAGCGGTCAGTAAAATTCATGTGAAAAACTAACTTGGATATTTTGTTGTGAATTTGAAAAGTAATGCGTTACTTTACTAGTTACTTGGAAAAAGTAATCTGATTACATAACTCAGGTTACCTGTAATGCGTTCCCCCAACACTCTCTAGTAATTACTCAAGCGTTACTATCCTAACCCTTACACAAACCTCAGGAGCAACTTCAGAGCATCACTTTCTGATCAAATCATTAGTAGTTCCTCTGAAGGATGTGGGTTAGCATCACCTTCACTGTAGAGTTAATTACCCATCATGCATTACTCGTGATAATGATGATCTGTATATAGCAGCTCTTAGCAGTTCACTGCGAGTTATGAAAACATGGATTAGCTAATAGTGAACTACCTCGTTCACTTGTTAGTTAGTAGTAGTTACTTTACGTTTGTCCCTGTGTATGTATCAGTGTTATAAAGTGGTTTGGACCAGAAGTGCTCTGGCCATCTGCAGTAGGGGAGAGTGGGGTAAGATGAGCCATTTCAACGGGGCGGGTCATCTTACCCCACGCTTTTGTTCATCACAGAGTGTTAATGCGCAGCAGTAGCTCTAGTGCTGTGTGTGTGTGTGCGAGCGGGTCCGGGGTCGTCGGCCCTAGGGCCTTCAGAACCATCCTCCCTCAGTCTCGGGTTTATCAGCGGTCAGTGTGAAGTACGGATCTGCGGCAAAAACGGCTTCTTTTGTTGCATTGCTGCGAAAGCTCCGATTGAAACCGTTATTATTAAAGGAAATATTGCAGGTGAGAGACTCCAGTGAGTCCATGTATAGAACAATAATGTAGGAACTGGATTTTCTTTAAAATACGCGAAAGGATCGCAGTGACAGCTCGGACGCTGAGGACATTATAAATGTGTGTTAACACTCATATGGCAGA
>CM042257.1:50224160-50264160 GCA_023566225.1 Romanogobio albipinnatus | reverse complement strand
AAAGCATTTCTCTTGTCTCATCCGCCATCTTGGATTCTTTGTGCTTGAATGCACCCTGGGGTTGATGCACTGTGTTTCGAGACATCAGAGTTGTCAGTTTAACGGCGTGAGTGTGTGTGTGTGTGTGTGTGTGTGTGTGTGTGTGTGTGCTGGAGTGCTGGACCAGCTTCAGTCACAGTTATGATTGGCTAATATGAGTTTATACAACAGGGGTTGTGTGTTGTGTGTGTGTGCCAGACGCCTGTCACTCAGACGGTTCAGGGTTGTGTGTAGAGCAGGGGTTGTGTGTTGTGTGTGTGTGTGTGTGCCAGACGCCTGTCACTCAGACGGTTCAGGGTTGTGTGTAGAGCAGGGGTTGTGTGTTGTGTGTGTGTGTGTGTGCCAGACGCCTGTCACTCAGACGGTTCAGGGTTGTGTGTAGAGCAGGGGTTGTGTGTTGTGTGTGTGTGTGTGCCAGACGCCTGTCACTCAGACGGTTCAGGGTTGTGTGTAGAGCAGGGGTTGTGTGTTGTGTGTGTGTGTGTGTGCCAGACGCCTGTCACTCAGACGGTTTAGGGTTGTGTGTAGAGCAGGGGTTGTGTGTTGTGTGTGTGTGTGTGTGCCAGACGCCTGTCACTCAGACGGTTCAGGGTTGTGTGTAGAGCAGGGGTTGTGTGTTTTGTGTGTGTGTGTGCCAGACGCCTGTCACTCAGACGGTTCACATGTCATGTTGAGCATGTGTTCTTGCCGTGTGATCCGCCAGGTTGACTCTCGACTTCCACACGCCATATTTACATGCGAGTCAATCACAGATCCTCTCCGGCGTGTGGGCAGCGAAGCCTGCGCTGAGTTTCATTATGTTCAAGGTCGGGAGGGACTGTGATGGCCGTTCCCGTGAGTTATGATCTCACGAACGGCAGGTTTGACTTAAGGGAGATAAATGTCACTCATGTGGCAACAACACCAAACACAAGAGATGGATGAGCCTTCCGTCCAGAAGACCCATAGCTCCTGAAAACCCTTATAATGCACTTTACGGGAGATTTATGCTGCATATTTCCCTCATCCTCATTACAAAGTGACCTTGCGTGCAGGATGACGTAAATGAGAGCACTTGACCCCTGACCTGGGATCAGGGTCGATATGGTCAGGAACGAGATCTCATTGGCTCTCTGTCCAGGCTCGACAGCATCTGTGGCTCGACGGTGATTTCCACATAAACACATGTTGGGTTACAGTGAGGATTCACACACATGTTGGGTTACAGTGAGGATTCACACACATGTTGGGTTACAGTGAGGATTCACACACATGTTGGGTTACAGTGAGGATTCACACACATGTTGGGTTACAGTGAGGATTCACACACATGTTGGGTTACAGTGAGGATAAACACACATGTTGGGTTACAGTGAGGATTCACACACATGTTGGGTTACAGTGAGGATTCACACACATGTTGGGTTACAGTGAGGATTCACACACATGTTGGGTTACAGTGAGGATAAACACACATGTTGGGTTACAGTGAGGATTCACACACATGTTGGGTTACAGTGAGGATAAACACACATGTTGGGTTACAGTGAGGATTCACACACATGTTGGGTTACAGTGAGGATTCACACACATGTTGGGTTACAGTGAGGATTCACACACATGTTGGGTTACAGTGAGGATAAACACACATGTTGGGTTACAGTGAGGATTCACACACATGTTGGGTTACAGTGAGGATTCACACACATGTTGGGTTACAGTGAGGATTCACACACATGTTGGGTTACAGTGAGGATAAACACACATGTTGGGTTACAGTGAGGATTCACACACATGTTGGGTTACAGTGAGGATTCACACACATGTTGGGTTACAGTGAGGATTCACACACATGTTGGGTTACAGTGAGGATAAACACACATGTTGGGTTACAGTGAGGATTCACACACATGTTGGGTTACAGTGAGGATAAACACACATGTTGGGTTACAGTGAGGATTCACACACATGTTGGGTTACAGTGAGGATTCACACACATGTTGGGTTACAGTGAGGATTCACACACATGTTGGGTTACAGTGAGGATAAACACACATGTTGGGTTACAGTGAGGATTCACACACATGTTGGGTTACAGTGAGGATTCACACACATGTTGGGTTACAGTGAGGATTCACACACATGTTGGGTTACAGTGAGGATAAACACACATGTTGGGTTACAGTGAGGATTCACACACATGTTGGGTTACAGTGAGGATTCACACACATGTTGGGTTACAGTGAGGATTCACACACATGTTGGGTTACAGTGAGGATTCACACACATGTTGGGTTACAGTGAGGATTCACACACATGTTGGGTTACAGTGAGGATTCACACACATGTTGGGTTACAGTGAGGATTCACACACATGTTGGGTTACAGTGAGGATTCACACACATGTTGGGTTACAGTGAGGATTCACACACATGTTGGGTTACAGTGAGGATTCACACACATGTTGGGTTACAGTGAGGATTCACACACATGTTGGGTTACAGTGAGGATTCACACACATGTTGGGTTACAGTGAGGATTCACACACATGTTGGGTTACAGTGAGGATAAACACACATGTTGGGTTACAGTGAGGATTCACACACATGTTGGGTTACAGTGAGGATTCACACACATGTTGGGTTACAGTGAGGATAAACACACATGTTGGGTTACAGTGAGGATTCACACACATGTTGGGTTACAGTGAGGATTCACACACATGTTGGGTTACAGTGAGGATAAACACACATGTTGGGTTACAGTGAGGATTCACACACATGTTGGGTTACAGTGAGGATTCACACACATGTTGGGTTACAGTGAGGATTCACACACATGTTGGGTTACAGTGAGGATTCACACACATGTTGGGTTACAGTGAGGATAAACACACATGTTGGGTTACAGTGAGGATAAACACACATGTTGGGTTACAGTGAGGATTCACACACATGTTGGGTTACAGTGAGGATTCACACACATGTTGGGTTACAGTGAGGATTCACACCCATGTTGGGTTACAGTGAGGATTCACACACATGTTGGGTTACAGTGAGGATTCACACACATGTTGGGTTACAGTGAGGATTCACACACATGTTGGGTTACAGTGAGGATAAACACACATGTTGGGTTACAGTGAGCATTCACACACATGTTGGGTTACAGTGAGGATAAACACACATGTTGAGTTACAGTGAGGATTCACACACATGTTGGGTTACAGTGAGGATTCACACACATGTTGGGTTACAGTGAGGATAAACACACATGTTGGGTTACAGTGAGGATTCACACACATGTTGGGTTACAGTGAGGATTCACACACATGTTGGGTTACAGTGAGGATTCACACACATGTTGGGTTACAGTGAGGATAAACACACATGTTGGGTTACAGTGAGCATTCACACACATGTTGGGTTACAGTGAGGATAAACACACATGTTGAGTTACAGTGAGGATTCACACACATGTTGGGTTACAGTGAGGATTCACACCCATGTTGGGTTACAGTGAGGATTCACACACATGTTGGGTTACAGTGAGGATTCACACACATGTTGGGTTACAGTGAGGATTCACACACATGTTGGGTTACAGTGAGGATTCACACACATGTTGGGTTACAGTGAGGATTCACACACATGTTGGGTTACAGTGAGGATTCACACACATGTTGGGTTACAGTGAGGATAAACACACATGTTGGGTTACAGTGAGGATTCACACACATGTTGGGTTACAGTGAGGATTCACACCCATGTTGGGTTACAGTGAGGATAAACACACATGTTGGGTTACAGTGAGGATTCACACACATGTTGGGTTACAGTGAGGATTCACACACATGTTGGGTTACAGTGAGCATTCACACACATGTTGGGTTACAGTGAGGATAAACACACATGTTGGGTTACAGTGAGCATTCACACACATGTTGGGTTACAGTGAGGATAAACACACATGTTGGGTTACAGTGAGGATAAACACACATGTTGGGTTACAGTGAGGATTCACACACATGTTGGGTTACAGTGAGGATTCACACCCATGTTGGGTTACAGTGAGGATTCACACACATGTTGGGTTACAGTGAGGATTCACACACATGTTGGGTTACAGTGAGGATTCACACACATGTTGGGTTACAGTGAGGATTCACACACATGTTGGGTTACAGTGAGGATTCACACACATGTTGGGTTACAGTGAGGATTCACACCCATGTCGGGTTACAGTGAGGATTCACACACATGTTGGGTTACAGTGAGGATAAACACACATGTTGGGTTACAGTGAGGATTCACACACATGTTGGGTTACAGTGAGGATTCACACACATGTTGGGTTACAGTGAGGATTCACACACATGTTGGGTTACAGTGAGGATTCACACACATGTTGGGTTACAGTGAGGATTCACACCCATGTTGGGTTACAGTGAGGATTCACACACATGTTGGGTTACAGTGAGGATAAACACACATGTTGGGTTACAGTGAGGATTCACACACATGTTGGGTTACAGTGAGGATTCACACCCATGTTGGGTTACAGTGAGGATTCACACACATGTTGGGTTACAGTGAGGATTCACACACATGTTGGGTTACAGTGAGGATTCACACACATGTTGGGTTACAGTGAGGATTCACACACATGTTGGGTTACAGTGAGGATAAACACACATGTTGGGTTACAGTGAGGATTCACACACATGTTGGGTTACAGTGAGGATTCACACACATGTTGGGTTACAGTGAGGATTCACACACATGTTGGGTTACAGTGAGGATTCACACACATGTTGGGTTACAGTGAGGATTCACACACATGTTGGGTTACAGTGAGGATTCACACACATGTTGGGTTACAGTGAGGATTCACACACATGTTGGGTTACAGTGAGGATTCACACACATGTTGGGTTACAGTGAGGATTCACACACATGTTGGGTTACAGTGAGGATTCACACACATGTTGGGTTACAGTGAGGATTCACACACATGTTGGGTTACAGTGAGGATAAACACACATGTTGGGTTACAGTGAGGATTCACACACATGTTGGGTTACAGTGAGGATTCACACACATGTTGGGTTACAGTGAGGATTCACACACATGTTGGGTTACAGTGAGGATTCACACACATGTTGGGTTACAGTGAGGATAAACACACATGTTGGGTTACAGTGAGGATTCACACACATGTTGGGTTACAGTGAGGATTCACACACATGTTGGGTTACAGTGAGGATTCACACACATGTTGGGTTACAGTGAGGATTCACACACATGTTGGGTTACAGTGAGGATTCACACACATGTTGGGTTACAGTGAGGATAAACACACATGTTGGGTTACAGTGAGGATTCACACACATGTTGGGTTACAGTGAGGATTCACACCCATGTTGGGTTACAGTGAGGATTCACACACATGTTGGGTTACAGTGAGGATTCACACACATGTTGGGTTACAGTGAGGATTCACACACATGTTGGGTTACAGTGAGGATTCACACACATGTTGGGTTACAGTGAGGATAAACACACATGTTGGGTTACAGTGAGGATTCACACACATGTTGGGTTACAGTGAGCATTCACACACATGTTGGGTTACAGTGAGGATAAACACACATGTTGGGTTACAGTGAGGATTCACACACATGTTGGGTTACAGTGAGGATTCACACACATGTTGGGTTACAGTGAGGATTCACACACATGTTGGGTTACAGTGAGGATAAACACACATGTTGGGTTACAGTGAGGATAAACACACATGTTGGGTTACAGTGAGGATTCACACACATGTTGGGTTACAGTGAGGATTCACACACATGTTGGGTTACAGTGAGGATTCACACACATGTTGGGTTACAGTGAGGATTCACACACATGTTGGGTTACAGTGGGGATTCACACACATGTTGGGTTACAGTGAGGATTCACACACATGTTGGGTTACAGTGGGGATTCACACACATGTTGGGTTACAGTGGGGATTCACACACATGTTGGGTTACAGTGAGGATTCACACACATGTTGGGTTACAGTGAGGATTCACACACATGTTGGGTTACAGTGGGGATTCACACACATGTTGGGTTACAGTGAGGATTCACACACATGTTGGGTTACAGTGAGGATTCACACACATGTTGGGTTACAGTGAGGATTCACACACATGTTGGGTTACAGTGAGGATTCACACACATGTTGGGTTACAGTGGGGATTCACACACATGTTGGGTTACAGTGAGGATTCACACACATGTTGGGTTACAGTGAGGATTCACACACATGTTGGGTTACAGTGGGGTTTCACACACATGTTGGGTTACAGTGAGGATTCACACACATGTTGGGTTACAGTGAGGATTCACACACATGTTGGGTTACAGTGAGGATTCACACACATGTTGGGTTACAGTGAGCATTCACACACATGTTGGGTTACAGTGAGGATTCACACACATGTTGGGTTACAGTGAGGATTCACACACATGTTGGGTTACAGTGAGGATTCACACACATGTTGGGTTACAGTGAGGATTCACACACATGTTGGGTTACAGTGAGGATAAACACACATGTTGGGTTACAGTGAGGATTCACACACATGTTGGGTTACAGTGAGGATTCACACACATGTTGGGTTACAGTGAGGATTCACACACATGTTGGGTTACAGTGAGGATAAACACACATGTTGGGTTACAGTGAGGATTCACACACATGTTGGGTTACAGTGAGGATTCACACACATGTTGGGTTACAGTGAGGATTCACACACATGTTGGGTTACAGTGAGGATAAACACACATGTTGGGTTACAGTGAGGATTCACACACATGTTGGGTTACAGTGAGGATTCACACACATGTTGGGTTACAGTGAGGATTCACACACATGTTGGGTTACAGTGAGGATTCACACACATGTTGGGTTACAGTGAGGATTCACACACATGTTGGGTTACAGTGAGGATTCACACACATGTTGGGTTACAGTGAGGATTCACACACATGTTGGGTTACAGTGAGGATTCACACACATGTTGGGTTACAGTGAGGATAAACACACATGTTGGGTTACAGTGAGGATTCACACACATGTTGGGTTACAGTGAGGATTCACACACATGTTGGGTTACAGTGAGGATTCACACACATGTTGGGTTACAGTGAGGATTCACACACATGTTGGGTTACAGTGAGGATTCACACACATGTTGGGTTACAGTGAGGATTCACACACATGTTGGGTTACAGTGAGGATAAACACACATGTTGGGTTACAGTGAGCATTCACACACATGTTGGGTTACAGTGAGGATTCACACACATGTTGGGTTACAGTGAGGATTCACACACATGTTGGGTTACAGTGAGGATTCACACACATGTTGGGTTACAGTGAGGATAAACACACATGTTGGGTTACAGTGAGGATTCACACACATGTTGGGTTACAGTGAGCATTCACACACATGTTGGGTTACAGTGAGGATTCATACACATGTTGGGTTACAGTGAGGATAAACACACATGTTGGGTTACAGTGAGCATTCACACACATGTTGGGTTACAGTGAGGATTCACACACATGTTGGGTTACAGTGAGCATTCACACACATGTTGGGTTACAGTGAGGATTCACACACATGTTGGGTTACAGTGAGCATTCACACACATGTTGGGTTACAGTGAGGATTCACACACATGTTGGGTTACAGTGAGGATTCACACACATGTTGGGTTACAGTGAGGATTCACACACATGTTGGGTTACAGTGAGGATTCACACACATGTTGGGTTACAGTGAGGATTCACACACATGTTGGGTTACAGTGAGGATAAACACACATGTTGGGTTACAGTGAGCATTCACACACATGTTGGGTTACAGTGAGGATTCACACACATGTTGGGTTACAGTGAGCATTCACACACATGTTGGGTTACAGTGAGCATTCACACACATGTTGGGTTACAGTGAGGATTCACACACATGTTGGGTTACAGTGAGGATTCACACACATGTTGGGTTACAGTGAGGATTCACACACATGTTGGGTTACAGTGAGGATAAACACACATGTTGGGTTACAGTGAGGATAAACACACATGTTGGGTTACAGTGAGGATTCACACACATGTTGGGTTACAGTGAGGATTCACACACATGTTGGGTTACAGTGAGCATTCACACACATGTTGGGTTACAGTGAGGATAAACACACATGTTGGGTTACAGTGAGGATAAACACACATGTTGGGTTACAGTGAGCATTCACACACATGTTGGGTTACAGTGAGGATAAACACACATGTTGGGTTACAGTGAGGATAAACACACATGTTGGGTTACAGTGAGGATTCACACACATGTTGGGTTACAGTGAGGATTCACACACATGTTGGGTTACAGTGAGGATTCACACACATGTTGGGTTACAGTGAGGATTCACACACATGTTGGGTTACAGTGAGGATTCACACACATGTTGGGTTACAGTGAGGATTCACACACATGCGGTGCTTATAATTATAAACAACACTTCTTCATTCTTCTGTGTGTTATTTGAGCTCTAAACTTGTGCTCATTATTTTCACCCTCGTCTGGAGGTTTTGGCCGTTATGTTGTCATGGCAGTGAAGTTATGATTGGAATTACACAGAGGAGGTTAGAAAGCCAGTCAGAAACCAACCCAATCACGGTAACGTGTGTGTGTGTGTGTGTAACAGGTGTGTGTGTTGTGTTGTGTTCCTGTTCCGGGTGAGTGTGTGTGTTGTGTTCCAGGTAAGTGTGTGTTGTATTGTGTTGTGTTCCGGGTAAGTGTGTGTTGTATTGTGTTGTGTTCCGGGTGAGTGTGTGTTGTGTAGTGTTGTGTTCCAGGTGAGTGTGTGTTGTGTTGTGTTCCGGGTAAGTGTGTGTTGTGTTCCGGGTGAGTGTGTGTTGTATTGTGTTGTGTTCCGGGTGAGTGTGTGTTGTGTTGTGTTGTGTTCAAGGTAAGTGTGTGTTGTATTGTGTTGTGTTCCGGGTAAGTGTGTGTTGTATTGTGTTGTGTTCCAGGTGAGTGTGTGTTGTGTTGTGTTGTGTTCCAGGTGAGTGTGTGTTGTGTTGTGTTGTGTTCCGGGTGAGTGTGTATTGTGTTGTGTTCCGGGTGAGTGTGTGTTGTATTGTGTTGTGCTCCGGGTGAGAGTGTGTTGTATTGTGTTGTGTTCCGGGTGAGTGTGTGTTGTATTGTGTTGTGTTCCGGGTGAGTGTGTGTTGTATTGTGTTCCGGGTGAGTGTGTGTTGTGTTGTGTTGTGTTCCGGGTGAGTGTGTATTGTGTTGTGTTCCGGGTGAGTGTGTGTTGTATTGTGTTGTGCTCCGGGTGAGAGTGTGTTGTATTGTGTTGTGTTCCGGGTGAGTGTGTGTTGTATTGTGTTGTGTTCCGGGTGAGTGTGTGTTGTATTGTGTTCCAGGTGAGTGTGTGTTGTGTTGTGTTGTGTTCCGGGTGAGTGTGTATTGTGTTGTGTTCCGGGTGAGTGTGTGTTGTATTGTGTTGTGCTCCGGGTGAGAGTGTGTTGTATTGTGTTGTGTTCCGGGTGAGTGTGTGTTGTATTGTGTTGTGTTCCGGGTGAGTGTGTGTTGTATTGTGTTCCAGGTGAGTGTGTGTTGTGTTGTGTTGTGTTGTGTTCCGGGTGAGTGTGTGTTGTGTTGTGTTCCAGGTGAGTGTGTGTTGTGTTGTGTTGTGTTCCGGGTGAGTGTGTATTGTGTTGTGTTCCGGGTGAGTGTGTGTTGTATTGTGTTGTGTTCCGGGTGAGTGTGTGTTGTATTGTGTTCCGGGTGAGTGTGTGTTGTGTTGTGTTCCGGGTGAGTGTGTGTTGTATTGTGTTGTGTTCCGGGTGAGTGTGTGTTGTATTGTGTTGTGTTCCGGGTGAGTGTGTGTTGTATTGTGTTCCGGGTGAGTGTGTGTTGTGTTGTGTTCCGGGTGAGTGTGTGTTGTATTGTGTTGTGTTCCGGGTGAGTGTGTGTTGTATTGTGTTGTGTTCCGGGTGAGTGTGTGTTGTATTGTGTTCCGGGTGAGTGTGTGTTGTGTTGTGTTCCGGGTGAGTGTGTGTTGTATTGTGTTGTGTTCCGGGTGAGTGTGTGTTGTATTGTGTTGTGTTCCGGGTGAGTGTGTGTTGAGTTGTGTTCCGGGTGAGTGTGTGTTGTGTTGTGTTGTTCCCAGGCAGGGTGGCCAGTGTTTCCTCGGAGAGCCCCAGTCCTGTCCCTGGCCGATGTGAAGGGTCAGCGAGGGCTCTGCACACGCGTGTTGTGTTGTGTTCCGGGTGAGTGTGTGTTGTATTGTGTTGTGTTCCGGGTGAGTGTGTGTTGTATTGTGTTCCGGGTGAGTGTGTGTTGTGTTGTGTTCCGGGTGAGTGTGTGTTGTATTGTGTTGTGTTCCGGGTGAGTGTGTGTTGTATTGTGTTGTGTTCCGGGTGAGTGTGTGTTGTATTGTGTTCCGGGTGAGTGTGTGTTGTGTTGTGTTCCGGGTGAGTGTGTGTTGTATTGTGTTGTGTTCCGGGTGAGTGTGTGTTGTATTGTGTTGTGTTCCGGGTGAGTGTGTGTTGAGTTGTGTTCCGGGTGAGTGTGTGTTGTGTTGTGTTCCGGGTGAGTGTGTGTTGTATTGTGTTGTGTTCCGGGTGAGTGTGTGTTGTATTGTGTTGTGTTCCGGGTGAGTGTGTGTTGTATTGTGTTCCGGGTGAGTGTGTGTTGTGTTGTGTTCCGGGTGAGTGTGTGTTGTATTGTGTTGTGTTCCGGGTGAGTGTGTGTTGTATTGTGTTGTGTTCCGGGTGAGTGTGTGTTGTGTTGTGTTCCGGGTGAGTGTGTGTTGTGTTGTGTTCCGGGTGAGTGTGTGTTGTATTGTGTTGTGTTCCGGGTGAGTGTGTGTTGTATTGTGTTGTGTTCCGGGTGAGTGTGTGTTGTGTTGTGTTCCGGGTGAGTGTGTGTTGTATTGTGTTGTGTTCCGGGTGAGTGTGTGTTGTATTGTGTTGTGTTCCGGGTGAGTGTGTGTTGTATTGTGTTCCGGGTGAGTGTGTGTTGTGTTGTGTTCCGGGTGAGTGTGTGTTGTATTGTGTTGTGTTCCGGGTGAGTGTGTGTTGTATTGTGTTGTGTTCCGGGTGAGTGTGTGTTGTATTGTGTTCCGGGTGAGTGTGTGTTGTGTTGTGTTCCGGGTGAGAGTGTGTTGTATTGTGTTGTGTTCCGGGTGAGTGTGTGTTGTATTGTGTTGTGTTCTGGGTGAGTGTGTGTTGTATTGTGTTCCGGGTGAGTGTGTGTTGTGTTGTGTTCCGGGTGAGTGTGTGTTGTATTGTGTTGTGTTCCGGGTGAGTGTGTGTTGTATTGTGTTGTGTTCCGGGTGAGTGTGTGTTGAGTTGTGTTCCGGGTGAGTGTGTGTTGTGTTGTTCCCAGGCAGGGCGGCCAGTGTTTCCTCGGAGAGCCCCGGTCCTGTCCCTGGCCGATGTGAAGGGTCAGCGAGGGCTCTGCACACGCGTGTTGTGTTGTGTTCCGGGTGAGTGTGTGTTGTGTTGTGTGTAATTGGACTGCTGTGTACTGAGAGCATCTACTGAATCAACTCAAAGAGGAAACACATGTTCACACGCCCGGATGCACAAGAGCGTTTACTGACGGAGAGACTTCATGACAATAATCCGAGTTTTTATCCCATGAAGCTCAACCGGACCTCTTATGGGATCATGCAGATGCTGTGTAAAATGGCAGTCGTGACGAGAGACATACACACTGAATCTCACACGCATGCAGAACACATTAGAACAAACAATAACACAACCTTCCTCCTGAAATAATGAATAAAGAACCACAGTGTGTGTGTGTTTCTGTAGCGTGTGTGTGTTTCTGTAGCGTGTGTGTTTCTGTAGTGTGTGTGTGTGTGGTTTTCTGTAGCGTGTGTGTGTGTGTGTTTCTGTAGCGTGTGTGTGTGTTTCTGTAGTGTGTGTGTGTTTCTGTAGCGTGTGTGTGTGTTTCTGTAGCGTGTGTGTGTGTTTCTGTAGCGTGTGTGTGTTTCTGTAGCGTGTGTGTGTGTGTTTCTGTAGCGTGTGTGTGTGTTTCTGTAGCGTGTGTGTGTTTCTGTAGCGTGTGTGTGTGTTTCTGTAGCGTGTGTGTGTGTGTGTTTCTGTAGTGTGTGTGTGTGTGTGGTTTTCTGAAGCGTGTGTGTGTGTTTCTGTAGCGTGTGTGTGTGTTTCTGTAGCGTGTGTGTGTGTTTCTGTAGCGTGTGTGTGTGTGTTTCTGTAGTGTGTGTGTGTGTGTGTGTGTGTTTCTGAAGCGTGTGTGTGTGTGGTTTTCTGAAGCGTGTGTGTGTGTTTCTGTAGCGTGTGTGTGTGTTTCTGAAGCGTGTGTGTGTGTGTTTCTGTAGTGTGTGTGTGTGTTTCTGTAGCGTGTGTGTGTGTTTCTGTAGCGTGTGTGTGTGTTTCTGTAGCGTGTGTGTGTGTTTCTGAAGCGTGTGTGTGTGGTTTTCTGAAGCGTGTGTGTGTGTTTCTGTAGCGTGTGTGTGTGTTTCTGAAGCGTGTGTGTGTGTGTTTCTGTAGTGTGTGTGTGTGTTTCTGTAGCGTGTGTGTGTTTCTGTAGTGTGTGTGTGTGTGGTTTTCTGTAGCGTGTGTGTGTGTTTCTGTAGTGTGTGTGTGTGTGTTTCTGAAGCGTGTGTGTGTGTGGTTTTCTGAAGCGTGTGTGTGTGTTTCTGTAGCGTGTGTGTGTGTTTCTGTAGCGTGTGTGTGTTTCTGAAGCGTGTGTGTGTGTTTCTGTAGCGTGTGTGTGTGTTTCTGAAGCGTGTGTGTGTGTGTTTCTGTAGTGTGTGTGTGTGTGTGGTTTTCTGAAGCGTGTGTATGTGTTTCTGTAGCGTGTGTGTGTGTTTCTGTAGCGTGTGTGTGTGTTTCTGTAGCGTGTGTGTGTGTTTCTGTAGCGTGTGTGTGTGTGTTTCTGTAGCATGTGTGTGTGTGTTTCTGTAGCGTGTGTGTGTGTTTCTGTAGCCTGTGTGTGTGTTTCTGTAGCGTGTGTGTGTGTTTCTGAAGCGTGTGTGTGTGTTTCTGTAGCATGTGTGTGTGTGTTTCTGAAGCGTGTGTGTGTGTTTCTGTATGTGTGTGTGTGTTTCTGAAGCGTGTGTGTGTGTTTCTGAAGCGTGTGTGTGTGTTTCTGTAGCGTGTGTGTGTGTTTCTGTAGCGTGTGTGTGTGTTTCTGTAGCGTGTGTGTGTGTGTTTCTGTAGCGTGTGTGTGTGTGTTTCTGTAGCGTGTGTGTGTGTTTCTGTAGCCTGTGTGTGTGTTTCTGTAGCGTGTGTGTGTGTTTCTGAAGCGTGTGTGTGTGTTTCTGAAGCGTGTGTGTGTGTTTCTGTAGCGTGTGTGTGTGTTTCTGTAGCGTGTGTGTGTGTTTCTGTAGCGTGTGTGTGTGTGTTTCTGTAGCATGTGTGTGTGTGTTTCTGTAGCGTGTGTGTGTGTTTCTGTAGCCTGTGTGTGTGTTTCTGTAGCGTGTGTGTGTGTTTCTGAAGCGTGTGTGTGTGTTTCTGTGTGTGTTTCTGAAGCGTGTGTGTGTGTTTCTGTAGCATGTGTGTGTGTGTTTCTGAAGCGTGTGTGTGTGTTTCTGTAGCGTGTGTGTGTGTTTCTGAAGCGTGTGTGTGTGTTTCTGTAGCATGTGTGTGTGTGTTTCTGAAGCGTGTGTGTGTGTTTCTGAAGCGTGTGTGTGTGTTTCTGAAGCGTGTGTGTGTGTTTCTGTAGCATGTGTGTGTTTCTGTAGCGTGTGTGTGTGTTTCTGTAGCGTGTGTGTGTGTTTCTGTAGCATGTGTGTGTGTGTTTCTGAAGCGTGTGTGTGTGTTTCTGTAGCGTGTGTGTGTTTCTGTAGCATGTGTGTGTGTGTTTCTGAAGCGTGTGTGTGTGTTTCTGTAGCATGTGTGTGTGTGTTTCTGTAGCGTGTGTGTGTGTGTTTCTGTAGCGTGTGTGTGTGTTTCTGTAGCCTGTGTGTGTGTTTCTGTAGCGTGTGTGTGTGTTTCTGAAGCGTGTGTGTGTGTTTCTGAAGCGTGTGTGTGTGTTTCTGTAGCGTGTGTGTGTGTTTCTGTAGCGTGTGTGTGTGTTTCTGTAGCGTGTGTGTGTGTGTTTCTGTAGCATGTGTGTGTGTGTTTCTGTAGCGTGTGTGTGTGTTTCTGTAGCCTGTGTGTGTGTTTCTGTAGCGTGTGTGTGTGTTTCTGAAGCGTGTGTGTGTGTTTCTGTGTGTGTTTCTGAAGCGTGTGTGTGTGTTTCTGTAGCGTGTGTGTGTGTTTCTGAAGCGTGTGTGTGTGTTTCTGTAGCATGTGTGTGTGTGTTTCTGAAGCGTGTGTGTGTGTTTCTGAAGCGTGTGTGTGTGTTTCTGAAGCGTGTGTGTGTGTTTCTGTAGCATGTGTGTGTGTGTTTCTGTAGCGTGTGTGTGTGTGTTTCTGAAGCGTGTGTGTGTGTTTCTGTAGCGTGTGTGTGTTTCTGTAGCATGTGTGTGTGTGTTTCTGAAGCGTGTGTGTGTGTTTCTGTAGCATGTGTGTGTGTGTTTCTGAAGCGTGTGTGTGTGTTTCTGTAGCATGTGTGTGTGTTTCTGAAGCGTGTGTGTGTGTTTCTGAAGCGTGTGTGTGGGTTTCTGAAGCGTGTGTGTGTGTTTCTGAAGCGTGTGTGTGTGTTTCTGTAGCATGTGTGTGTGTGTTTCTGAACCGTGTGTGTGTTTCTGTAGCGTGTGTGTGTGTTTCTGTAGCGTGTGTGTGTGTGTTTCTGAAGCGTGTGTGTTTGTTTCTGTAGCGTGTGTGTGTGTTTCTGAAGCGTGTGTGTGTGTTTCTGTAGCGTGTGTGTGTGTTTCTGTAGCGTGTGTGTGTGTGTGTGTGTGTTTCTGAAGCGTGTGTGTGTGTTTCTGTAGCGTGTGTGTGTGTTTCTGAAGCGTGTGTGTGTGTTTCTGTAGCGTGTGTGTGTGTTTCTGAAGCGTGTGTGTGTGTTTCTGTAGCGTGTGTGTGTGTTTCTGAAGCGTGTGTGTGTGTTTCTGTAGCGTGTGTGTGTGTTTCTGAAGCGTGTGTGTGTGTGTTTCTGTAGTGTGTGTGTGTGTGTGGTTTTCTGAAGCGTGTGTGTGTGTTTCTGTAGCGTGTGTGTGTGTTTCTGTAGTGTGTGTGTGTGTTTCTGAAGCGTGTGTGTGTGTTTCTGTAGCGTGTGTGTGTGTTTCTGAAGCGTGTGTGTGTGTTTCTGTAGCGTGTGTGTGTGTTTCTGAAGCGTGTGTGTGTGTGTTTCTGAAGCGTGTGTGTGTGTTTCTGTAGCGTGTGTGTGTGTTTCTGTAGCGTGTGTGTGTGTTTCTGTAGCGTGTGTGTGTGTTTCTGAAGCGTGTGTGTGTGTTTCTGTAGCGTGTGTGTGTGTTTCTGAAGCGTGTGTGTGTGTTTCTGTAGCGTGTGTGTGTGTTTCTGTAGCGTGTGTGTGTGTTTCTGTAGCGTGTGTGTGTGTTTCTGAAGCGTGTGTGTGTGTTTCTGTAGCGTGTGTGTGTGTTTCTGAAGCGTGTGTGTGTGTTTCTGTAGCGTGTGTGTGTTTCTGAAGCGTGTGTGTGTGTTTCTGTAGCGTGTGTGTGTGTTTCTGAAGCGTGTGTGTGTGTTTCTGTAGCGTGTGTGTGTGTTTCTGTAGCGTGTGTGTGTGTTTCTGAAGCGTGTGTGTGTGTTTCTGTAGTGTGTGTGTGTGTGTGTGTGTGTTTCTGTAGCGTGTGTGTGTGTTTCTGAAGCGTGTGTGTGTGTTTCTGTAGTGTGTGTGTGTGTTTCTGAAGCGTGTGTGTGTGTTTCTGAAGCGTGTGTGTGTGTTTCTGTAGCGTGTGTGTGTGTGTTTCTGTAGCGTGTGTGTGTGTGTGTGTTTCTGTAGCGTGTGTGTGTGTGTTTCTGTAGCGTGTGTGTGTGTGTTTCTGTAGCGTGTGTGTGTGTGTGTTTCTGTAGCGTGTGTGTGTGTTTCTGTAGCGTGTGTGTGTGTGTGTTTCTGTAGCGTGTGTGTGTGTGTTTCTGTAGCGTGTGTGTGTGTGTGTTTCTGTAGCGTGTGTGTGTGTTTCTGTAGCGTGTGTGTGTGTGTGTTTCTGTAGCGTGTGTGTGTGTGTTTCTGTAGCGTGTGTGTGTGTGTGTTTCTGTAGCGTGTGTGTGTGTGTTTCTGTAGCGTGTGTGTGTGTGTGTTTCTGTAGCGTGTGTGTGTGTTTCTGTAGCGTGTGTGTGTGTGTGTTTCTGTAGCGTGTGTGTGTGTTTGACGTGTCTGGCTCATTAAGCGATGATGTAATGAGTTTGATTGAGATGTGGGCCGTCTCGTGATGATGCTGCGCTACACATTTATGAACTCTCTGCAATTAAAGTCATAGTCGGATGGACAGAATCGATTTGCAAGGCGTGTTTCTCCTCCAGCACACGCGTGTCCGAGCGCAGCGTCACGGATCTCAGTTAAACCGCATCATCTCAGATTCTCGCCTTATAGGTTGAGCACTTTGGGGGATTTCCTTAGGGGGAAAAATAACAGCCGGTTAATTTCAGCTTCACATCAGTGCGGGCACGGCATAATGCATTCTGGGTAAGCGGCTCACCTGCACGAGATGGGCTCTGGGATGCGTGGGGGGTGTGTTGTGTGTTGTGTGTTATTGCGTTCTGAACCCCTGCTCGTGTTGTTATGTGATCCAGACTGTGTCAGCTCGTACTCTTACCTCAGCGCTGTGTGTGTGTGTGTGTGTGTGTGTGTGTGTGTGTCCGACTGCTCCCAGCGATCCGGAGCAAGCGCGTCTCTGAGGCTCTCAGTGGGAGAATCCGACAGGCTCTGTAAACAACATTCTAGCTCACCCTTTGAGTCTTTAGCCTCGCACTTCCTGTCGTGCTTCTCGCGCAGCGATGAAGAGCTCCTGCTGTAAGTAGAGCTGGATTTATTAGGAGGAGATTAATGAAGATCCTGAGAGATGAAGGAGATCTTTACAACATTAACATTTACATACATTTACATTTATGCATTTGGCAGACGCTTTTATCCAAAGCGACTTACAGTGCCTTATTACAGGGACAATCCCCCTGGAGCAACATGGAGTAAAGTGCCTTGCTCAAGGACACACTGGTGGAGACCGCTGGGATCAAACCAGCCACCTTCTGCGTATCAGTTCAGTGGTTTACCCCACTAGACCACCATCTCCATCTCCATTAACATCTCCTCCTCATTATAAACAACGCAGTTACTGACTCAAGCTCCAAAAACAGCTCGTTTTGATATTGTGTGATCTGTGATGTCACACGGGCAAACACATTTGCATATGCCCCGCCTCCAGAGCAATACACTGACGAATCGTTAGGCGTCATCACACTGTAGGCCACGCCCACTTGCATCATAGGCCGCGCCCACTGGCGTTCAATGGCTTAATGTCTGACATTTGCCTCTAATCTGTTGGAACTATTTGAAATAAATGATAAATTAAATTAATTTTATGTTTATTATTTATGATGGCAATCATTATAAGTAAATAATATGCTACATATAAACATTTGAAGGATACATAACATTATAAACATTGTTTATAAAAAAGATAATCTAACAGTCATCATGTCTAACAGTCATCATGTCTAACGGTCATCATGTCTAACGGTCATCATGTCTAACGATCATCATGTCTAACGGTCATCATGTCTAACAGTCATCATGTCTAACGATCATCATGTCTAACAGTCATCATGTCTAACGGTCATCATGTCTAACGGTCATCATGTCTAACGGTCATCATGTCTAACGGTCATGTCTAACGGTCATCATGTCTAACAGTCATCATGTCTAACGGTCATCATGTCTAACGGTCATCATGTCTAACGGTCATCATGTCTAACGGTCATCATGTCTAACGGTCATCATGTCTAACGGTCATCATGTCTAACGGTCATCATGTCTAACGGTCATCATGTCTAACGATCATCATGTCTAACGGTCATCATGTCTAACGGTCATCATGTCTAACAGTCATCATGTCTAACGGTCATCATGTCTAACGGTCATCATGTCTAACGGTCATCATGTCTAACGGTCATCATGTCTAACGGTCATCATGTCTAACGGTCATCATGTCTAACGGTCATCATGTCTAACGGTCATCATGTCTAACAGTCATCATGTCTAACGGTCATCATGTCTAACAGTCATCATGTCTAACGGTCATGTCTAACGGTCATCATGTCTTACGGTCATCATGTCTAACGGTCATCATGTCTAACGGTCATCATGTCTAACGGTCATGTCTAACGATCATCATGTCTAACGGTCATGTCTAACGGTCATCATGTCTAACAGTCATCATGTCTAACGGTCATCATGTCTAACGGTCATCATGTCTAACAGTCATCATGTCTAACGGTCATCATGTCTAACAGTCATCATGTCTAACGGTCATGTCTAACGGTCATCATGTCTTACGGTCATCATGTCTAACGGTCATCATGTCTAACGGTCATCATGTCTAACGGTCATCATGTCTAACGGTCATCATGTCTAACGGTCATCATGTCTAACAGTCATCATGTCTAACGGTCATCATGTCTAACGGTCATCATGTCTAACGGTCATCATGTCTAACAGTCATCATGTCTAACGGTCATCATGTCTAACGGTCATGTCTAACGATCATCATGTCTAACGGTCATCATGTCTAACGGTCATCATGTCTAACAGTCATCATGTCTAACGGTCATCATGTCTAACAGTCATCATGTCTAACGGTCATCATGTCTAACGGTCATCATGTCTAACGGTCATCATGTCTAACAGTCATCATGTCTAACGGTCATCATGTCTAACAGTCATCATGTCTAACGGTCATCATGTCTAACAGTCATCATGTCTAACGGTCATCATGTCTAACGGTCATCATGTCTAACGGTCATCATGTCTAACAGTCATCATGTCTAACGGTCATGTCTAACAGTCATCATGTCTAACGGTCATCATGTCTAACGGTCATGTCTAACAGTCATCATGTCTAACAGTCATGTCTAACGGTCATCATGTCTAACGGTCATCATGTCTAACGGTCATGTCTAACAGTCATCATGTCTAACAGTCATCATGTCTAACGGTCATCATGTCTAACGGTCATCATGTCTAACGGTCATGTCTAACAGTCATCATGTCTAACGTCATCATGTCTAACGGTCATCATGTCTAACGGTCATCATGTCTAACGGTCATGTCTAACAGTCATCATGTCTAACGGTCATCATGTCTAACAGTCATCATGTCTAACAGTCATCATGTCTAACAGTCATCATGTCTAATGGTCATCATGTCTAACGGTCATCATGTCTAACGGTCATCATGTCTAACGGTCATGTCTAACAGTCATCATGTCTAACGGTCATCATGTCTAACGGTCATCATGTCTAACGGTCATCATGTCTAACGGTCATGTCTAACAGTCATCATGTCTAATGGTCATCATGTCTAACGGTCATCATGTCTAACGGTCATCATGTCTAACGGTCATCATGTCTAACAGTCATCATGTCTAACGGTCATCATGTCTAACGGTCATCATGTCTAACGGTCATCATGTCTAACGGTCATCATGTCTAACGGTCATCATGTCTAACAGTCATCATGTCTAACGGTCATCATGTCTAACGGTCATCATGTCTAACAGTCATCATGTCTAACGGTCATCATGTCTAACGGTCATGTCTGGCTGGACAGAATCACTCAGATCTGCTGCAGTAACTCACAGATGGAGCTCAAGGTTATGGTTATGCTGTTATTTCACTGATAATCAGAACGTCAGGAATAAATAAAGCCCTCGGACAGTGTCAGCGTGTTCTCAGAACAGGCGTGTGCTGTGTGGACAAGGTGACTTTTCTCTAAGTTATGGCGTTATGTGTGTGTGTGTGGCGTGTGGAAGGTCTACATGTGATCTGTGTGTCGTTCACAGGAGCACATTACTCCAAGGAGAGCACTCGCGGCGGCGGTGGCCATGACCTGCACAACTTCATCTCCTCCGGCTTCGTGACGCTGGGCCGGAGTCACGTCAAAGGTACCGTCAGGCTGTTATCACTGCACCACTGAGAACATGTGAACAGTTTAACAATTACAGTCTGAAACTCCTCAATAAACGGGAATTAAAGGGTTATGAACGGCTTTCTAAGAGGAATAATGTGCATTCCTCATCAAAACAACCACTGATCACAGATCAGGCACTAGAGGCACATGTCGGGTCACATCTGTGTGTGTAATTGTGAGTGGTTTGCCGAAGAATCGTCTGCGAAATGAACTGGAGAGGCAAATACCGCCCTGAGACTGTGTCCGAGCATTAGGAGAGTGTGTGTGTGCATCGGCTCATGTGTAGGGTGTGTGTATCGGCACATGTGAAGAGTGTGTGTATCGGCTCATGTGAAGAGTGTGTGTATCGGCTCATGCGAAGAGTGTGTGTATCGGCTCATGTGAAGAGTGTGTGTATCTGCTCATGTGAAGGGTGTGTGTATCTGCTCATGTGTAGGGTGTGTGTATCTGCTCATGTGAAGGGTGTGTGTATCTGCTCATGTGAAGGGTGTGTGTATCTGCTCATGTGAAGGGTGTGTGTATCTGCTCATGTGAAGGGTGTGTGTATCTGCTCATGTGAAGGGTGTGTGTATCGGCTGATGTGAAGGGTGTGTGTATCTGCTCATGTGTAGGGTGTGTGTATCTGCTCATGTGTAGGGTGTGTGTATCTGCTCATGTGTAGTGTGTGTGTATCTGCTCATGTGTAGGGTGTGTGTATCTGCTCATGTGAAGGGTGTGTGTATCTAATCATGTGAAGGGTGTGTGTATCGGCTCATGTGAAGGGTGTGTGTATCTGCTCATGTGTAGGGTGTGTGTATCGGCTCATGTGAAGGGTGTGTGTATCGGCACATGTGAAGGGTATGTGTATCGGCTCATGTGTAGGGTGTGTGTATCTGCTCATGTGTAGGGTGTGTGTATCTGCTCATGTGTAGAGTGTGTGTATCGGCTCATGTGTAGGGTGTGTGTATCAGCTCATGTGAAGGGTGTGTGTATCTGCTCATGTGTAGGGTGTGTGTATCAGCTCATGTGAAGGGTGTGTGTATCTGCTCATGTGTAGGGTGTGTGTATCAGCTCATGTGAAGGGTGTGTGTATCTGCTCATGTGAAGGGTGTGTGTATCGGCTCATGTGAAGGGTATGTGTATCGGCTCATGTGTAGGGTGTGTGTATCTGCTCATGTGTAGGGTGTGTGTATCTGCTCATGTGTAGAGTGTGTGTATCGGCTCATGTGTAGGGTGTGTGTATCAGCTCATGTGAAGGGTGTGTGTATCTGCTCATGTGTAGGGTGTGTGTATCAGCTCATGTGTAGGGTGTGTGTATCAGCTCATGTGAAGGGTGTGTGTATCTGCTCATGTGTAGGGTGTGTGTATCTGCTCATGTGTAGGGTGTGTGTATCTGCTCATGTGTAGGGTGTGTGTATCTGCTCATGTGAAGGGTGTGTGTATCGGCTCATGTGAAGGGTGTGTGTATCTGCTCATGTGTAGGGTGTGTGTATCTGCTCATGTGAAGGGTGTGTGTATCTGCTCATGTGTAGGGTGTGTGTATCTGCTCATGTGTAGGGTGTGTGTATCGGCTCATGTGAAGGGTGTGTGTATCGGCTCATGTGAAGGGTGTGTGTATCGGCTCATGTGAAGGGTGTGTGTATCGGCTCATGTGAAGGGTGTGTGTATCGGCTCATGTGAAGGGTGTGTGTATCTGCTCATGTGTAGGGTGTGTGTATCGGCTCATGTGAAGGGTGTGCGTATCGGCTCATGTGAAGGGTGTGTGTATCGGCTCATGTGTAGGGTGTGTGTATCGGCTCATGTGAAGGGTGTGTGTATCGGCTCATGTGAGGAGTGTGTGTATCGGCTCATGTGTAGGGTGTGTGTATCTGCTCATGTGAAGGGTGTGTGTATCTGCTCATGTGAAGGGTGTGTGTATCTGCTCATGTGAAGGGTGTGTGTATCGGATCATGTGAAGGGTGTGTGTATCTGCTCATGTGTAGGGTGTGTGTGTATCTGCTCATGTGTAGGGTGTGTGTATCTGCTCATGTGTAGTGTGTGTGTATCTGCTCATGTGTAGGGTGTGTGTATCTGCTCATGTGAAGGGTGTGTGTATCTGCTCATGTGAAGGGTGTGTGTATCGGCTCATGTGAAGGGTGTGTGTATCTGCTCATGTGTAGGGTGTGTGTATCTGCTCATGTGTAGGGTGTGTGTATCGGCTCATGTGTAGGGTGTGTGTATCAGCTCATGTGAAGGGTGTATGTATCTGCTCATGTGTAGGGTGTGTGTATCAGCTCATGTGTAGGGTGTGTGTATCAGCTCATGTGAAGGGTGTGTGTATCAGCTCATGTGAAGGGTGTGTGTATCTGCTCATGTGAAGGGTGTGTGTATCTGCTCATGTGAAGGGTGTGTGTATCTGCTCATGTGTAGGGTGTGTGTATCAGCTCATGTGTAGGGTGTGTGTATCAGCTCATGTGAAGGGTGTGTGTATCTGCTCATGTGAAGGGTGTGTGTATCTGCTCATGTGTAGGGTGTGTGTATCGGCTCATGTGAAGGGTGTGCGTATCGGCTCATGTGAAGGGTGTGTGTATCGGCTCATGTGTAGGGTGTGTGTATCGGCTCATGTGAAGGGTGTGTGTTTCGGCTCATGTGAGGAGTGTGTGTATCGGCTCATGTGTAGGGTGTGCGTATCGGCTCATGTGTAGGGTGTGTGTATCTGCTCATGTGAAGGGTGTGCGTATCGGCTCATGTGAGGAGTGTGTGTATCGGCTCATGTGAAGGGTGTGCGTATCGGCTCATGTGAAGGGTGTGTGTATCGGCTCATGTGTAGGGTGTGTGTATCGGCTCATGTGAAGGGTGTGCGTATCGGCTCATGTGTAGGGTGTGTGTATCTGCTCATGTGTAGGGTGTGTGTATCTGCTCATGTGAAGGGTGTGTGTTTCGGCTCATGTGAGGAGTGTGTGTATCGGCTCATGTGAAGGGTGTGCGTATCGGCTCATGTGTAGGGTGTGTGTATCTGCTCATGTGAAGGGTGTGTGTTTCGGCTCATGTGAGGAGTGTGTGTATCGGCTCATGTGAAGGGTGTGCGTATCGGCTCATGTGAAGGGTGTGTGTATCGGCTCATGTGAAGGGTGTGTGTATCGGCTCATGTGTAGGGTGTGTGTATCGGCTCATGTGAAGGGTGTGTGTATCGGCTCATGTGAAGGGTGTGTGTATCGGCTCATGTGAAGGGTGTGTGTATCGGCTCATGTGAAGGGTGTGTGTATCGGCTCATGTGAAGGGTGTGTGTATCGGCTCATGTGTAGGGTGTGTGTATCGGCTCGTGTAGGGTGTGTGTATCGGCTCATGTGAAGGGTGTGTGTATCTGCTCATGTGAAGGGTGTGTGTATCGGCTCATGTGTAGGGTGTGTGTATCTGCTCATGTGAAGGGTGTGTGTATCGGCTCATGTGAAGGGTGTGTGTATCGGCTCATGTGAAGGGTGTGTGTATCGGCTCATGTGAAGGGTGTGTGTATCGGCTCATGTGTAGGGTGTGTGTATCGGCTCGTGTAGGGTGTGTGTATCGGCTCATGTGAAGGGTGTGTGTATCTGCTCATGTGAAGGGTGTGTGTATCGGCTCATGTGAAGGGTGTGTGTATCGGCTCATGTGTAGGGTGTGTGTATCGGCTCATGTGTAGGGTGTGTGTATCTGCTCATGTGTAGGGTGTGTGTATCTGCTCATGTGAAGGGTGTGTGTATCGGCTCATGTGAAGCGTGTGTGTATCTGCTCATGTGTAGGGTGTGTGTATCTGCTCATGTGAAGGGTGTGTGTATCGGCTCATGTGAAGAGTGTGTGTATCTGCTCATGTGAAGAGTGTGTGTATCGGCTCATGTGAAGGGTGTGTGTATCTGCTCATGTGAAGGGTGTGTGTATCGGCACATGTGAAGGGTGTGTGTATCTGCTCATGTGAAGAGTGTGTGTATCTGCTCATGTGAAGAGTGTGTGTATCTGCTCATGTGAAGAGTGTGTGTATCTGCTCATGTGAAGAGTGTGTGTATCTGCTCATGTGAAGAGTGTGTGTATCTGCTCATGTGAAGAGTGTGTGTATCTGCTCATGTGAAGAGTGTGTGTATCTGCTCATGTGAAGGGTGTGTGTATCTGCTCATGTGAAGGGTGTGTGTATCGGCACATGTGAAGGGTGTGTGTATCTGCTCATGTGAAGAGTGTGTGTATCGGCTCATGTGAAGGGTGTGTGTATCTGCTCATGTGAAGGGTGTGTGTATCGGCACATGTGAAGGGTGTGTGTATCTGCTCATGTGAAGGGTGTGTGTATCGGCACATGTGAAGAGTGTGTGTATCAGCTCATGTGAAGGGTGTGTGTATCGGCTCATGTGAAGGGTGTGTGTATCAGCTCATGTGAAGAGTGTGTGTATTGGCTCATGTGAAGGGTGTGTGTATCGGCTCATGTGAAGGGTGTGTGTATCGGCTCATGTGAAGTGTGTGTGTATCCTCCTCTCAGCATCTGCAGTCTGACTCATGCTCGATCTGCAGAACGGGGAAGTTTTGCTCCAGCTCTGTGATTTTAACACGGACTCTTCATGTAATGGCCGGCGGTGGAGCCTTTCTTCATCCCACCTTCCACATGTGTCACTTCTCCATTAATATTCATGCTCTCTGCTGACTCAGATCCGGAGCAGTGAGCCCGCAGGAGAAGCGCTCGTAAAACCTGCCGCTTCCTTCAGCGGACGGGGAGATCACGCGGCTGGCATGTTTTGCTCATGATAAGCGTGAGGTGTGTTAGGATCTGAGCATCTTAACCAGCGCGGCGTCCAGAGAACTGACCAAAATAACTACAAGAGGACAATCTCCATTAGGCCTGCCATTCCATTTCCTCCAGTACAATGCATTGACCTAAAATCCATTTCTTTCCCCGTCTGTCTGCCTCCTCCGACCTGCTGGAGACGTGTGTGTTTTTGGGTTATGTGTCTTTAGTGCCCTTTTCACAATGGCCTATTCAGCCGTCTCGTCGTGGCTATTTTTGTTAGTCATGAAATATGAGCAGAAAGGGTCTGGACGCTGCGGGCGAATGCTTTCAGACGACAAAAACACCTTTATTCTGTTTGTTCCTCTTGCTTTATCTCATTTACTGGGACCATATTTGCTTTTCTTGGGATCTCTGACTAATGTTTAATGCGAATGAGGCGAGCATATCGATGCTTTAACCAGTCCTTCCAGAACAATGCAGCTTTTTTTTGTGGTTGTTGCGGCAAAAATCCTTGATTATGCGGCATGTTTTCTTAAAAAATGCGATGAAATTGCGGGAACTTGCAAAAACTGCGGTTTGATGAAAAAGAGAATAAAAGCACTACATCACAGAAAGTGCTGGAATATTTAAGTTCTCATCTTGTTTTATTGAAGACCTTAATAAACACACGGCTCACATTTACACAACATTGAGTCAAACAAGTTCTGTAGCTTTACAAAAGGAATATGCTACAACTTCTGAAAAATTAATAAATAACTTCCTGTTTTACAGAGCTAGCTTTACAAAACAGATATTTGAGTGCTTCCAATGCACAAAGTGCAATCTCTTAAAGGGCCAGTTCACCCAAAGATGTAAATTCTGTCATGAATGCCGTCCCCTCATGTCTCTGGACACCCGTCAGACTCCGCTCATCTTCAGACACAGATGAAGATATTTTAGTGTAAATCTGATGCTCAGAAAGGCCTCCATTGGCTCAATGCACTGCACACTCTCAAGACCCATAAAAGCACTAAAGACTAAAGATCCAGAGTCCATCTCACTACAGCGGCTCTACAATAACTTTATGATGCCATTCTGTGCTAAAACCTAAATAACGACTAATATAGAGATGACCGATTTCAGAACACTCATCATGAAGCTTCAGAGCGTTATGAGTCAGTGAGTCGATTCATGATTCGGATCACGTGTCAAACTGCTGAAATACGTGACTTTGGCGATCCAAATGATTCATAACACTTCAAACCGTTGAATCGACTCACTGATTCATAATGCTCCAAACCGCTGAATCGACTCACTGATTCATAATGCTCCAAACCGCTGAATCGACTCACTGATTCATAACGCTCCAAACCGCTGAATCGACTCACTGATTCATAACGCTCCAAACCGCTGAATCGACTCACTGATTCATAATGCTCCAAACCGCTGAATCGACTCACTGACTCATAACGCTCTGAACCGCTGAATCGACTCACTGACTCATAATGCTCTGAACCGCTGAATCGACTCACTGACTCATAACGCTCTGAACCGCTGAATCGACTCACTGATTCATAATACTCTGAACCGCTGAATCGACTCACTGACTCATAACGCTCTGAACCGCTGAATCGACTCACTGACTCATAACGCTCTGAACTGCTGAATCGACTCACTGACTCATAATGCTCTGAACCGCTGAATCGACTCACTGATTCATAACGCTCCAAACCGCTGAATCGACTCACTGACTCATAACGCTCCAAACCACTGAATCGACTCACTGACTCATAACGCTCTGAACCGCTGAATCGACTCACTGATTCATAACGCTCCAAACCGCTGAATCGACTCACTGACTCATAACGCTCCAAACCACTGAATCGACTCACTGACTCATAACGCTCTGAACCGCTGAATCGACTCACTGACTCATAACGCTCTGAACCGCTGAATCGACTCACTGATTCATAATGCTCTGAACCGCTGAATCGACTCACTGACTCATAACGCTCTGAACCGCTGAATCGACTCACTGATTCATAATGCTCTGAACCGCTGAATCGACTCACTGACTCATAACGCTCCAAACCGCTGAATTGACTCACTGACTCATAACGCTCTGAACTGCTGAATCGACTCACTGATTCATAATCAGCTTTTCGATGACGTTCGCGTCGGGTAATTACGTCACTTCAAAGCGTTCCCATGGCAACAGGGGGAAATGGCGGCTCTTGTGTGAAGTAAACGAACATTTTTCAACTTTCTGCTAATATATATATTACTTTTTTGCAACGAGGGATTATGAAATCATGCTAGCCCCGCATATTTTGCACACGGAAAAAGGCAATTTATGCGGCGAAAGTGCGGCGTATTTGAAGAAATGCGGCCCCTTATAAATATGCGGACTTTGGCTGATTATGCGTTAAATCACGCGATCGCATAATGGCGTTTTTCTGGAGGGACTGTTTAAAGATGCACACGCGTGTTGATATGAGAGCTTTCTCAAGTGCCACGGATGAAGGCGAGGCTGTGCTGTCATTGAATCAGTCGTTGGATTCCTTCCAGCCACAGCGTGAGCGGGAGCACTCCTCTCCTCTCAGAGCGAGGGCTTCTCCATCAGCAGTGTGTATCGGACGGGCTGGCGTTCCTCTCCGGCGTGGAATGCTCTCCGGCTTGATAAATGGCTCTATTTTTGCTCTTTCTCTCTGATTGTTGCCATGCTACCAGTCTCATGCTCTGCATCATCCTCGCCGCTTGTGTTCCAGAATACGCAGGTTTAAGATTCACCATGGTGATTAAAAGGGTCTCTCGGCTCATGATCACATCTCTCTGTAGGCCACGGGGAACACGCTACACGTGTGTTTGTGTCGAGTCAGTCGAGGAAGTTTGTGCTGTGTGAAGTTCTTCAAGCAGAAGATGATTTTCTTTTGCATTAAAGGAATAGTTGAGCACAATCATCATTAGTGAAAACACTAAAGTCTTCCCTGTGATGGCTTCGTGTTCCGGGATAATCTTCCTCTCCAGAGCCTCATTTATCAAATGTTGTGTAGAAACTGATCAAATGTGTGTACGTGAGAACATACGCACAAAAACCCCGTTTGCATGTGAAATCTATAAATCGCAAATGATGTTGAAGTTGTGCTCAGCTGAATGCGCTCAGATCTCCAGTAATATCATTTATAGCCTAGATTAGTCTCAATAATTTACATGTGTGTATCAATATAGGCCTACACATGCTAAATCGTTTAGCGTAGTTATGCTAACAGGGTTTTGATACACCATGCAGGATATATGTTTTATTCTGAAGGGTATTCTTCTAATTGATTAATTTGTAAAGTTATTTTCAGGCTATTTTTAAAGCGTTTGCTGCTGGTTAGGGTTTGTAAATATCAGTCAAAACTGTGAAAAGTCATGTGTTACGTTACTTCTGCGTTACATCTCTCCCCTGGGCTGGGCTTGTTTCGTTTTTTATAACATAATTGTATTTTGGTGCAAATGTAAAGACTGAAAATAATAATCCTCAGGCTGAAGGAAACAGATTCATGCGTGTACAGTCGAGGGCGAGAACAGAAGAAAAGGACAGGAGCAACTACATTGGTCAATAAAGTGAGATTAAATGCAGAATTATAAACATATTTTATTATTTTATGATTTAACATTTGACAATTCATCTGATTACATAACTCAAGTTAATAGTTCGCAACAGGAGTGTGTTGGAGGCTTGATCTGAATGTGTAACGTCTATGATTTTGTATGCAAAAATAATTATTGTGCTACTCATTTGGTTTGAGTTTCTATTGGCTCTTAAAGCCAATGCTGGGAGCCTCTTTCACTTCATTTGGCAGAGAATGCCAAATATTTGGAGCATAGTGGCTAAAAGAAGAAGCACCAGATCGCTTCTGAATTACTGTATAATGTGCCAGAAGATTAGCGCTAGAGGACCTCAAACTACGGTTTGGAACGGATCTTGACAGACCGTCATGGTTTTATAAAGCATTCAAATAACCTTCAAATCAATCCTTTGCTGAACTGGAAACCAATGTAATTTCATTAAAGCCGGTGTAATATGCTCTCTCCTTTTTAATTTCATTACACAGCATTACAGTAATCAAGATGAGAAGATAAAAGCATGAATGAGTTTTTTAGCACCATTCAGGGATAAAAAGGACCAATCTTGGCAATATTTCTCAGATGATAAAGCAAGTTTTTCTCACTTGATTAATATGATACTTAACCCCTCGAGATCTGCAGTTTGTGGCCCTTCAGAAGTGTTGACATGCTCTGACATTTGTGTTTTTTTCAGTTGCTCATAAACACATTAATGTAACTACACTGTGTTCAGCACAAACCGGCTACCATAACATTTGAGCAACATGTGTACGTGCTTGTATTTTTGAGAGAATAACGTTTATGCATGGTTTTTGAAAAAACAAAAAATGTAAGTCTCTGAATTAAGGGCACAATAGATATGTGTCCACAAGACATTTGAATAATGGGTGTATTTGCCTAGAGTTTTTGCTTCAAAGTGATGTGAGAATCATTGAGCCTACTCATTCACATAAAACAATACATTAATTTAAATCTTCTTTTAAAAAACCAGCAGCCATATCCCCCTGTAGCCCAAGACTGGTTTCCCACTGAAGCTAAGCAGGGCTGAGTCTGGTCAGTACTGGGATGGGAGACCAACTGGGAGAACTAGGTGTGTGTGAGGCCAGCAGAGGGCGCTCACCCTGTGGTCTGTGTGGGTCCTAACGCCCCAGTGATGGGGACACTATACTGTAACAAGCTCCGTCCTTCGGATGAGACGTCGAGAAACCGAGGTCCTGACTCTCTGTGGTCATTAAAAATCCCATCGATAAAGAGTAGGGGTGTAACCCCGGCATCCTGGCCAAATTTGCCCATTGGCCCCTGTCCATCATGGCCTCCTAATCATCCCCATATATATACGATTGGCATCATCCCTCAGTCTCCTCTCCACCAATCAGCTGGTGTGTGTGGGCGTACTGGCACAAAACACTAATTTGGGTTAGCGGGCGTGGCCGCATTAACACTAATGAAGGCGCTCGTGACCGACTGACATCTCTCTCTTATCAAACTGATTACATAAACAGAGAATATGTGTTTGATTTAAAACCTGACATTTCAACATTTCTTTAGACATACGTCTCATGTTTGTGTGACAAGTATTCACTAAGTTACAGCTCATTTTCTGAAGAGTACCAGAATGGACTTCTTTGAGAGAGAGAGAAGCTGCAGATCGCGCATCATGTTGTTTTCTTTATTTAGCAAAAACATTTCGTTTTTATTGTGATTCTCCTCAAATAAATCTAGAAACTTAACAGATTATATTGACGTGTAACACTTGCCTGAATGACCAAATGACGGAATATTTTGAGTCTCTTTCACACTGATAAGAAAAGAGAAAAACGAGGTGAGGTCGCCGAGGGACTTTTCCGACCTCAGAAGGTTAAAGCTCAGGTCACAGTCCAGAATGACACCAGGTTCTTCACTTCTTCTTAGACTGTAGGCCTAAGGTAATCCAGCTTCTATCCTCTCCCGCTCATGTTTTGGGCCCACAATAAGAATTTCAGTTTTTTCTTCATTCAGTTTCAAAACAGTTGTGTTCATCCACTTTACAATGCTGGATAGACAACCTCTCTAATACAACAGTGTCTCTGAACTCAAATATATAACTGGATATCATCAGCATAAAAATGATAGTTCATGTCGTAGTTCTGAACTATGCTACTCAAAGGGAGCATGTATAATGAGACTTGATCCTTGTGGAACACCATGCATTATTCTTTGATATACAGTCACCTACATTAACGAAAAACTTCCTTTCTGTGATGTACATTTTGAACCAATTTAAAGCATTTATCCCAGACCACAGCGAACGCACTCAAAGATTCATTCCCAATGCTTCCCGAGATCCTATGAAGATTTCCTGTAAACTATGATTTACATTTATATGGAGCTTCTTTTTTGCTTGTGTTTGGCAGACGTGGTCACTATAAAAGCTGTATAAAGATTCTGTTTTGTTGAAAAGCGTCTCTCTGCAATGCTACACAATCAATGCAGTGCTCATAATTATTCATATCCATATGTATCCCAGAGTCACTGTTGATTCCCACGGCTCGTTCCTGGAGAGGGACGGATATGATTGGTTTTCAAGGCTCTGACCTTTGGTTCTGTTCGGCTTGAATATAGAGTAGTTCCCCGAAGACAGTCCTTTCACATAGACTTGTTAATATGCTAGTCCTCATGTCATCTTTCAGTAGAGTCTCCGTGAGTTGGGAAAAGAGGAAGAGGTTGCATACTGACCCAGTGGCATTGGGAATTCAACAATCGTACTGTCGGTTTGCAGCACATTATATATATACATCCTGTTATTTCTCACAACTGTATATTAATTGATGAGTAAGTAATAATCTCTTGAGTTGTGTTAGACGAGTCTGTCCAAGGGTTCTGCTCATATACATAACTCTTTACATGGGATCACTTTAATTAATCCATTCATTTTGTTTTAGTTCATTTATTATTTTCATAAAATGTTATGAATTAAACAGCTTGTTTACATACTTCACTAGAAAAAACACTGAAAAAGCTGCAATATGTCAGATTTTTGCAGTAAAATATCCAAACGCCACTTGGCCAGTGTTATATATTTTGTTCAGTCGAGTACTTACAATATCCCTGATGTTTTCAACTATTTGTACCGGGACGTGTGAGGAGTCGCCTGTCAATGCCTTCATATCCGCGTTACCCTCGGTTACGCTTTTACTGTCGTAGAAACCATGGCAACAGATGTGGACGACTGCGTAACGTCTCGCGCTGTTGTAGTTTCACTCAAACATTGCAAACCATGGCAAGCAGACTTTGGAACAAGGGCTTCACAACAAACCTCCGCTCTGGTGCTTTATTAGACCGGTGAGCTAGTGTACACCAAACGAGTCAATGTGATGAAGCTCAACACGGTGAGATATGAGAATATCATCAGTATGATGTAGATCAGGGCTCAACCTTTTTTCCTTTGAGAGCTACTTTTTAAAAAATGAAAGTCGCCGAGAGCTACTCATGTTGTACAATACTTAAAACTCTTCAATAATGCATCATAATTCTCAACTATCCAAACTGTTTTACACCTGAAAGAGTGTAGTAGTAGTTCCAGCAGTCAGTACCAATGCCATAAAACTTTTACAATTTTGGTACCACAGCAAAATGTTTTTTTATTTTTATTTTATTTAACTATATATATACGTTTATATATACATATATACGTTTATTATTTATGATGGCAATCAGTATAAGTAAATAATACATAAACATTTAAAGGCTGTATGCTGTTTAAAAGTAAACATTGTTTATAAATAAAAGATCCAGAGAAAAATAAGCATAATTATTATTATTAGTAGAGACGTATTATTGTTACATAGAGACGTAGTTAAATCTACTGTAGACTACAACAGTAGCTCAATATATTCAGTCAGTTTCTAATAATATTTAAATAGTATTTTGCAGTTTAATATTCACAGACACTAGTATATACTCGGCTACAGTCTGGAGCCCCGCGCTTAGATTAACACGGAGCGACTGATCGCAGCTGCGGGACCTCGGGAGCCGGTACTACACAAATGCTGGTATCGTTACATTTTAAAAATTTCACTACCATGGTACCGAAGTCAAGTACCGGTACTTGTGACATCCCTACATTTGCATGTTTACATTTACATTTGTTCATAAATAAAAATAATAACCTCACAGCCCATATGTCAAACTTGATTTGCGTTGGAGGGGGTGGGACACCCGTCTATATTAGCTCACTCTGATCAGGCCACGGTAGCTCACGAGTGACGTGTTGGAGACCCCTGAGGTAGATACTGCTAGTCTCATACAGACGAACACACAGAACAACATTATAACTGTAACTCACTCAGATAGTGTAGACCGAGTCAAAGAGCATTGAGTCTCCTCACGGGTTTGATTGGTCAGATAATCTGACCTGTATGAGCAGTAGCTCAGCACATGACATGTCTTTATATCTCGCGTGTGGTATCTGTCTCTTATTAGTGCTCGTGCCTGCTTCACACCGCAGTCATATTACAGACACTCCAACGCACCAACACATGACCCTGAAGTGTCTGAGAGAGCGTGATTAGCCTCCCCCTGAAACTGCCTCATCGACACGGCATCCTCAATAAACCCGTCTCCAGCGGGATGACTCCGATTGTTCGAATATTCAGATCTATTATGACCTCAGACCTGTAAAGCTGCCAGAATAATAATCATACGCTGTTTGTTAATTGGCCAGAGGAGAACTGCCCCCCCGACTGAGCCTGGTTTCTCCAAGGTTTATTTTCCTCCATTCTGCTCCTGATGGGGTTTGGGTTTCCTTGCCACTGTTGCCTCTGGCTTGGCGTGCTCAGTTGGGGACACTAAATGTTCAACTAAACATCCAAATAAATCTAATTAATAAACTAAATTAACCATATAAACTAAATTACTGATCTAATTACTGATCTAAAGCCCACACTGCCACTGTATGGTAATTGAAATGAACTGATGACATCAGCGTTTTCTCTGGAGCGGCTGTACGGCCGAATATAATTATGCTGCATTATTTTCCTGTTTAACACTGTGAATCTGATCTGAGACAATCTGCATTGTTAAAAGCGCTATATAAATAAAGTTGACTTGACTCATCCAGAAACATGATTAGATCCATCGGGATGAGTCCACGCTCATTCCCTGCGTTATCGATCTACGCCTCTGTTATTGTGTCGAAGAGGTTAGCGACCCCTAGCGGTGACAAAATACATAGTGTAGCTTTAAACATGAAAGTATGTAGCGTTCTCAGGCAATAACAAGACGTGCTAGTGAAAAGGGGTGTTTATTTGGGCTGTTATAGGCCACAACCCACGCCGTACACACCCCGACTTGAACAGAGAACCGCACTTGAAACAGCGAGGCACTCTTCTGCCACTTCTTCCTGCTTTTCCCCCCAAAACCACCCCAGGGGTGGAGTCTCTTTACATATTTAACCCGAACATCCAATAACAGGTAATGCAGTTAATGACACCAAACACAAAAATGAATAAAGTGCAACATAAACATCAAACTCCTTGTCCTCTGTAACACAATAACATTTTAGAACATGTTATGTTTAAAAGGTTTCTCCTTATACAGAACCGTTTTGAACCCACTGAAGGGTTAAATCTGACTGTTCTTCTCTCAATCAGGTGCGTCACACTTTGGCCATCCATAAATGTTGAAGTGATCCTCAAACTCAGTCTGTTTTGAAAAACAATCTTTTTGAAAAATCCATTCCAATAGAGACAGTCAGTCCGACGGATATTAAATCGCTCTGAAATGCTCTCATTATTCTTGAGCGGAGAGCTCAGTGGTGTTTCTCCCATGATATGTTAAATATTGTCGGTTTGCATATCAGTTTTGAAATATATTTCGGAGTGGGATTTTAAACCAGCCATTTTAACATTATCAAGGTTTGAGTGTAGACCACAGTTTACACGGACTCTGACTGGTTTAGTCTCGTCTAACTGGAGAGGTGGTGGTCCAGTGGGTTAAACCACTGAACTGATATGCAGAAGGTTGCTGGTTCGATCCCAGTGGTCTCCACCAGTGTGTCCTTGAGCAAGGCCCTTTACTCCATGTTGCTCCAGGGGGATTGTCCCTGTAATAAGGCACTGCTTTGGATAAAAGCGTCTGCCAAATGTATAAATGTAAATGTAACTCCACCAGGCCGTCCGTGGTTCTTCTGATGAAGGGAATGATTATATCAGAATACATGCTTTGCTTTGATTGACATGGCATAACAACTGGTGGGTGGAAGGATTGGATTTTAAGTGATTTATCCGTGGCTGAAAAGTTATTAACACACACCTCCTTCACGCATATAAGCAACATTAAATCAGCCCGACTGATGCCTGATTGCAGTTTATGATGTTATGGAAATGCGGTGCTCTTCAGAGCGAAGCGTGTGTCTCAGTGCCTCCGGTGGGCTAGAGCCTCTGAACGTAATGTTTGTCCTCAAACGGAGTAGATTTGTAATGCACAAGCCACAACACCAATGGCTTTTTAATAGCGTTGAGGAATGTGCAATTACGCAAGCTGAGGTAAACACATTAACCGGGAAAATAAAAATGAGAGAAACAAGATCCTGTCAATCCTGCTTGGCTTCATGCTGGATAAGCCCCGCCCATGAGAAATCTGATTGGCTGTGATTGAGTGTGGCTTAAACTCATGGACTGGCCACTAGAGAGCGGCTCCAGAAGGGAGTCAGATCTGTATCTCCCTCATGTTAAAATCTACAGCAGAAGAACACAGTCTGGGACTGTGCTTTTGGTCTATAACGGCTGATTTTGCCCTTCATGGCGACTATGAGGGGGTGAATTTATTTATAACTCATGCGTTTAACTTATATTAAGCCTTAAAGTTCTGCATAATTAAGGGCGTGGCCACTTGAGTGACTAGGTGGGCGTGGTTTCAGTAATCAGGCACCTCAGCTCCACCCACGTCCCGCCTCTTTGCCCATTTTCAGTTATTCGGGAGTGATAACAAGATGGCGACGGCTGACTTTAGGCTTCAAAAATGCTCTTCAGAAACCTCCGGATGACGTCCCGTTTTTCACAGTCTATGGTGTGGACAGATAAATGATTTGTCCTGCAGAGTTGAGCTCCAGTCCTAATCAAACACGGCTGGAAATAAACTTTGCAGAGCTCGAGTATGTGCGTGAGAGAGGACAGTCTGTAAGTAGGGATGAACATCAGTGGCCAGGTGACCCGTCACAATCCTGACCGGCAAATTCATTAATGTGACAACAAACAGGAAAGGCCTCCCACTGTATCCATAAACAGCGAAGACTGTAAATGTCAGCGCAGTCGTCCTCCTGCTCCTCCGCTCGCTCCATATATTCCCTGAGCTCAGAGGAAGCCGTGTTTCCAGCTCCGAGGAAAGATGACACAAACTCACCATAGTGCTGTACTGGAGGATGAGATTCTGCTTTATTTTCTAGGATCTGAAGAGCAAAATTCTGTACCTGACGGCAAAAAACATAAGACTTTTATTATCCTTTATTATCCCATATTTTATCCGTTTATCCTTAAAGGATGAGTTCACGTCAAAATAGGGTGACCAGATGAGATTCGGGATGATTTTTTATTCAAAGATCATTAGTCTGTCATTAGTCTGTAGTCTGCCACAAAAAAACAACATTAAAATCATGAACTCAAATGTCATTGTGAAAAGAAAAACCCCCAATGACTGTTGTGCGTAAATCAGACCTTTCTGTATAGCCTAACGCTAATAAGCTTAAGCAAAAATAACGAAATAATTGTGTAGTGAAGTATTTTTTGTACACAGCGAACAATCAATCACTCCTGTACGCGTGCATCACTGTCCTCCTCGCGGCTGCAGGAACTTGCGCTCTCTTCATCAAGGCTTAAAACAAAAAGGGGACACAAAGGTCATATTGTCTTTACTTTCTTCGCTTAAGGCTTTGGCAATCCATGGATGCTTCCCCACCCACTCCTCCCGGTTCCTGCAGAGGCGCTTTTGCTTTTTAGCAGCGTGTCGGGGTTCCGGTAAGCTACACCAGCCATGCCAACGGAATGAAGGAAAATTATGGCCTGACGTCGTCATACTCAACTCTAGTCAGAATATGAGTCTGATCTGCTCCGTTGGGCTGTGATTATGGGGCGTGTTTCAACCGAACCAGGAAAGAGCTCAATTGGATAGACCTACAACCAATCAGAGCAACGGAGCGACGCATAACGTTAGTTGTCAAATGTCAACAGAACTCAACTGCACTGTGTTGCCAAGTCCGCGGGTTGAAGCGACCCCAATGATGTGATATACAGACCCAGGAATGAGAAATTTAGCAGCCGTGTCAAAATAACACATATTTTACCCCCAAAATGGCATTTTCCCGGAGAACCCCCCCACCCGGAAAGCTATTGGGCTTGTTTTTGGCTAGTTTTGAGTAGCAGTTGGGAGAGTTTTGCTGTAAAAACCTGGCAACCCTGTCCGCACGCACGCTGGAATAAGTCACGTTAGAAGAAGACGAGTGTAAACGATCTTTGCCGGTGTTGTAAAAAAAGAATGTAAGGATACACAGAGTACTGACCAACACCATCATCATTTCTGAGAGAAATAGTAAAGGTGAACGCAGATACGAACAAGTTCTCCGTTTAGGATTAGAACAAATTTAACCCAAGCGCCTTTGATGACGTGATGATGACGTCACTGTTTATCATCTGTCCATCATCGTCTAAAGCCCGCCCTGATGATTTCATTGGTCCGAACAGTTTCTGTTCCGGCATAATTACTCCTCTATGGATCAAGTCCAGACCGAACTGCCCGTGCAAAAAAATGTGTGGGCGGGGCTAAGTTCGTCTGGCATCCAGGCTAGGAAAATTAGCTTATCAATGCATATCTAAATTCGCGCCTGGCCAGTATTTTTTTTTTACTTAGAAAAAAGATGCTGCAGCCAATGAGCAGCCGGCGGGGGACTCGACTGTCTGCGGAGGTTTTTAATGTTTATCAGACAATAACTACTCAAGATTTTGCTTTAGTATAATTTTCGGGACAATTAGGGCCAGATTCGGGATTCGGGACAACAGTTTAGATTTCGGGACTGTCCCGAATTTTTCGGGACGTCTGGTCACCCTACTTCAAAATGAAAATGTCCGGATCATTTCCTCCGCCCATCTCATCCCAGATGCTCATGTGTTTCTCTCTTCAGTTTTTTGAGGATCACTCCAGGATTGTTCTGCTCATAATGGACTTCAATGGGAACCAACGGCTGAAGGTCCAGATCACTGCAGTTTCAGAGGAAGGGCTTCAGAGGCTCTGACCGATCCCAGAGGAATAGAGTCTGATCTAGACAAACCATCGCCACATTACAACACACACACACACACACACACATTTATACACTTTAACCTCAGACGGGGCGAGGAAATGATCCGGACATTTTAATTTTGCGGTGAACTCATCCTTTAATGTTTGGATTTTTATGTTTATAGACAGTGGCTGCTGGTGATAATTCTTTTTTTTCGGCGGGGGGGTCAAATAAATACAAAAGATGTACCAAGATGCATGTTGACTAAATACAAGCTTTAAAGAGGAAACAGTGTCTTCACTTTTATCCTTTTACACATTCATGTCCCACATATAACTGAATGAGGAAAGGAAAAACAAAAGAAAACAGCAACATCAGACTAGCATGTTGACTACTTGAAAATGCATTTTGCTCTCTTTTCTTTCTGGCCAGCAAATTTCTCAATGACTCTCTGAGTTAAGTCAGTCATCTCAGTAGAGTCATGACGTTTGCATTGTTCAGTCAGATATTTGAGGTCTCTTACCCCCGTTGTTGTCAGTTCCGACACTTTGAAATAAAAGACAGGGAAAGCAATAAAGGGCATTGCTAACCCACATCCACACTGTCATTTCGTTTGAGGACACCGATTACCTCAAACCATTTAGGTTTATAAAAAACAATAGTTATGAGTACTCTGCACTTATTCATTCAAATACTTGATATAGCTTACTTGACCTTCCCTATATTGAGTAAAACAACTGAAATTACAACCTTTAAATGAACTCAGAGAGCTTGCAGTTACTGCTAGCTCACAATAGCACACTCAAAGTCAAATCTAGTAAGTTAAGCTAACTCATTAAATTTGAGGACACTGATTACCTTAATTCTTAAAATTTTTAGAAAACAATAGTTATGAGTACTTTGAACTTATTTCAATTGAGTTCACTAAAATAAGACGCTAAGTGAAATTAAGTGATTAATTAAGTGATGATTGACCATTAGTGATGAACACCTGATGATAATGAGCAGAATCACAGAAGGAAAGAGAAACGCATGAACTACAACTGACTTAAGCCACAGCTTTAGATGAAATAACAGAAGATATAATAAGACATTACATCTCTGAAGATCTCAGAAGATCTCACTGATCTCACTCAGAGTCTTATGTTCTGGTTATAGCGGTATTGTGTTGTTAATTTTTGTATTATTCATAATGGTGGCTACATTCAACAGTACAAGATCCAGCACTGTTGTGGTAATTGAATAATATGCAAGATTTTAAAATCATGTAGTGTTCAAAAGGTTTTAATCTATGGCATTACTTACCATTGTTGAGATTCATACGCAGATTCTTGATGTCCGAGTACTGTTGTAACCCTTTGTGCATTCATTTTATTCATTTAAATCCTGCATTTTGTTCAATTACCACAACCATCCTGGATCGTGTGCTATAGAATCACATAGGTTCTATTATGAATAATACAAAAAAATAATAACACAAAACTTCTATAACCAGAGCATTAGACTCTGAATGTGATTCAGTCACTGCATGACGATAATATTTTATCACAAATGTGCTTCGTAAACACAGTTAAAGCAGCCAGAGCAAGACATGTTAGGTCAAGGGTCAAGATGCCAACAAAAGCAAACACTGAACACCATCATGGGGAATTCAAACAAAACTATAATTTTCAATATAACAGAAATGACAGAAATTTGAGATCTTCAGAGCTTTAATGTCTTCTTTTATCCTTCAGTTGACTTCATCTAAAGCTGTGGCTGAAGTCAGCTGTAGTTCTTGTGTTTCTCTTTCCCTCAGTGATTCTGCTCATTACCATCATCAGGTGTCACCACCAATACGCAATTATCACTTATTTAATCACTTAACAATACAATTATTATCCAATTATCATGCTGGGCACTATAATTGTTCTAGAACTCCTTCAGTTTGAGTTCTGTTTCAGTCATTGTGTCCACACAACATTCGGTGATATTTGAGTGCTGTGAACTCTTTGTTTTTTAGTACATTCAACAGTTAGGTTTCACGGTGGAGTCAGCCGCCTGCGCTTCTCATAGCAAGCGCGTGAAGCTCCGAGTGCAGCTGCGTCCTGTCACTGGCCGGATGCTGGATTTGTAAACCGTGTTGGTCCGGTCCGGGATCCTTTATCCTTTTTTTTCTTCCAGCGAACGCCTTGTGAAAGAATTTGGTTTAACAGCTGCCATCTCTGCGAAAGTGATCATCCTAGCAAGGTTTTGGCGGAGTCGGAGTGACGGGGTTGCCCGCGCACTTTCGCTTTAGTGGCCAAGAGCGGAAAGTTGAATGACAGGTGATGAGAACCAATCAGATTGGATAAAACAACACGTATCCAATTCTGATTCGCCAGGG
>CM042257.1:50181660-50219160 GCA_023566225.1 Romanogobio albipinnatus | reverse complement strand
TAGAGTGTTTATGACAGAGTGTGTGTGTGAGAGTGTGTGTGTGAGAGAATGTGTGAGAGAGTGTGTGAGAGGTTTCCCTTTTCAGGACCTGTGTGTCTTGATCTGAATCTCTCTATAGTGTTAAATGACTAAAAACCTTTAGTGTGTACGGTCAGGTGAAATCCTGCAGGCGTGCTCTGAGTGAGTGGATGCATTGAGTAATATCTGCTTTCAGTTCAGAGGCGGCCAAAACCAGAATTTAAAATGGCCTGAATAAAGCTCTCTCTGCAAACATGACGTGCAATGCTGCGCTGACTGACACGCATGCGCAAGAATCATTGTCACACACACACACACACACACACTCACACACACACACACACACACACACACACACACACACACACACACACACACACACACACACACACACACACACACACACACACACACACACACACACTCACACACACACACACACACACACACACACACACACACACACACACACACACACACACACACACACACACACACACTCACACACTCACACACACACACACACACACACACACACACAGACATACACACTCACTCAAACACACACACACTCACTCACTCACTCAAACACACACACACTCACTGACTGACACGCATGCGCAAGAATTATTGTCACACTCACACACACACACACACACACACACACACACACACACACACACACACACACACACACAGACACACACACACTCACACTCACACACACACGTACACACACACATTATTTATCAGCGAGCTGTATAAGCGCAGTGAAGCGGGGCGTGTGTGTGTGTGCGTGTGTGTGTGTGTGTTGTGAATGCAGTCGCAGCGCTGCGTGTCGTGCCTCTCAACGCTCTTCATCCGTGACTGTATTCCCAATATCCCACGGCCCGAGTGCTTCAGTGATGCTCCGCTGATTAATGCGCTGAAGACACAGAGAGGTTTAAAAAAGCAGCGCATTCAACATGACAGACAATAAAAGATGGCACGATCCTTCGTCTGCTTTATTTTATTATGGTAATGCGGTAACACTGCCCTCACTTCCCCACGCCACTCATTGAATTATAAATGCTGTCAGCTCACATTGAAAGATGAGTTTCTCTCTGTGGGACACTGAAGTCATTCTGTGTGTGTGTGTGTGTGTGTGTGGATCTGCTGGAGATCACAGCAACAGAGGAGATGGATTCTGTGGATTACATGCCATCAAGACCTCATGAGCTCATCCCTGATTGAAGTTCATGGAGCTCTGGATTCCTCAGGAAGCAAAGCACAGATGATGTGGCGCTCCTGGAGTCCTGCGAGGCAGACGCTGCTTCAGGTGTGATCTATTATTCATCTGAAGCTGAAGACAGAGGACGCTCGCGCTGCAGTGTTTCGGTGGAAATACATAATACTGATGGTTGTCTCATACATCGATATTTGAATACAGCTCTTATTTGATCTGCATGTTTTTAATTTCTGGATTAAAAGAAATAATGTCAGGGGGAAACTGTCCTGATCTCATAATGAAGAAGAATCGAATCCTTAAAATAAACCGTTTAGCTGTCAGTGTTTCTGTTTCGTGCGGCACTTTCTTATTGTCTTTATTCACATATTTTAGTAATCATCATAAATGAGGTTTTATTGGGAAGCAAACACTCAGCTGAGTGCTTGTGATCCGCTCGGCTGTTGAACAAACGGCTTTGATTTTCTAGCAATTTTAGAAACAGGTATTTTATGTAAAGGAAAAATTATTTAGCTACATTTGCTGTACTGTAAACTTAACTTTTATAAAAGAGAAAAATCCTTTAAAATTATATTTCAAAGGAAGTGTTTATATGCAGATGTGCTGCAGTCATGAGGAGAGACGAGCTGCAGAGCGGATGCTGTGACACTGACCCCATCATTACTACATTCCTGTTCAACACATGTCTGTGAAATGGGTTCTGTTTGTGTCTTAGTTGTTGAATCTTTTATGTTCACACAAATATGTACACATAATAAGATCTTTTCTGGAAAGAAAGCAGTTGACAGTGTGATTTATATCTGTGTTTGAGTGCATGTGGAAGAGCAGCAGTGTGTCCGTGAGGCTTTTCCGTGGCAGATGTGTGTGGATAATTGCCTCATTACGGTTTTCAGTGGTGCCCATTTTGACATTGCACAAAATGTCTGAAAAATTATGTTTTTTGTTCAGGTGTTGTTCAGGTGTTGAGGTGTTGTTGAGATGTTGTTGAGATGTTGTTCAGATGTTGTTCAGGTGTTCAGGTGTTGTTCAGGTGTTGAGATGTTGTTCAGGTGTTCAGGTGTTCAGGTGTTGAGATGTTGTTCAGGTGTTCAGGTGTTCAGGTGTTGTTCAGATGTTCAGGAGTTCAGATGTTGTTCAGGTGTTCAGATGTTGTTCAGGTGTTGTTCAGGTGTTGTTCAGGTGTTCAGGTGTTGTTCAGGTGTTGAGATGTTGTTCAGGTGTTCAGGTGTTCAGGTGTTGTTCAGGTGTTCAGATGTTCAGGAGTTCAGGTGTTCAGATGTTGTTCAGGTGTTGAGATGTTGTTCAGGTGTTGTTCAGGTGTTGAGATGTTGTTCAGGTGTTCAGGTGTTGAGATGTTGTTCAGGTGTTGTTCAGATGTTCAGGAGTTCAGGTGTTCAGATGTTGTTCAGGTGTTCAGATGTTGTTCAGATGTTGTTCAGGTGTTCAGATGTTGTTCAGGTGTTCAGATGTTGTTCAGGTGTTGTTCAGATGTTGTTCAGGTGTTCAGGTGTTGTGATGTTGTTCAGGTGTTCAGGTGTTGTTCAGGTGTTGAGATGTTGTTCAGGTGTTCAGATGTTGTTCAGATGTTGTTCAGGTGTTGTTCAGGTGTTGAGATGTTGTTCAGATGTTGTTCAGGTGTTCAGGTGTTGTTCAGGTGTTGTTCAGGTGTTCAGATGTTGAGATGTTGTTCAGGTGTTGAGATGTTGTTCAGATGTTGTTCAGGTGTTGTTCAGGTGTTGTTCAGGTGTTCAGGTGTTGAGATGTTGTTCAGGTGTTCAGGTGTTGAGATGTTGTTCAGGTGTTGTTCAGATGTTGTTCAGGTGTTCAGGTGTTGTTCAGGTGTTGAGATGTTGTTCAGGTGTTCAGGTGTTGTTCAGATGTTCAGGAGTTCAGGTGTTCAGATGTTGTTCAGGTGTTCAGATGTTGTTCAGGTGTTGTTCAGGTGTTGTTCAGGTGTTCAGGTGTTGTTCAGGTGTTGAGATGTTGTTCAGGTGTTCAGGTGTTCAGGTGTTGTTCAGATGTTCAGGAGTTCAGGTGTTCAGATGTTGTTCAGGTGTTCAGATGTTGTTCAGATGTTGTTCAGGTGTTCAGATGTTGTTCAGGTGTTCAGATGTTGTTCAGGTGTTGTTCAGATGTTGTTCAGGTGTTCAGGTGTTGTGATGTTGTTCAGGTGTTGTTCAGGTGTTGAGATGTTGTTCAGGTGTTCAGATGTTGTTCAGATGTTGTTCAGATGTTGTTCAGGTGTTGTTCAGGTGTTGAGATGTTGTTCAGATGTTGTTCAGGTGTTCAGGTGTTGTTCAGGTGTTGTTCAGGTGTTCAGATGTTGAGATGTTGTTCAGGTGTTGAGATGTTGTTCAGGTGTTGTTCAGGTGTTGTTCAGGTGTTGTTCAGGTGTTCAGGTGTTGAGATGTTGTTCAGGTGTTCAGGTGTTGAGATGTTGTTCAGGTGTTCAGATGTTGTTCAGATGTTGTTCAGATGTTGTTCAGATGTTGTTCAGGTGTTGTTCAGGTGTTGAGATGTTGTTCAGATGTTGTTCAGATGTTGTTCAGGTGTTGAGATGTTGTTCAGGTGTTGTTCAGGTGTTCAGATGTTGTTCAGGTGTTGAGATGTTGTTCAGATGTTGTTCAGGTGTTGTTCAGGTGTTGAGATGTTGTTCAGATGTTGTTCAGGTGTTCAGGTGTTGAGATGTTGTTCAGATGTTGTTCAGGTGTTGAGATGTTGTTCAGATGTTGTTCAGGTGTTGTTCAGGTGTTGAGATGTTGTTCAGATGTTGTTCAGGTGTTCAGGTGTTGTTCAGGTGTTGTTCAGGTGTTCAGATGTTGTTCAGGTGTTGAGATGTTGTTCAGGTGTTGTTCAGGTGTTGAGATGTTGTTCAGATGTTGTTCAGGTGTTCAGGTGTTGTTCAGGTGTTGAGATGTTGTTCAGATGTTGTTCAGGTGTTGAGATGTTGTTCAGATGTTGTTCAGGTGTTGTTCAGGTGTTGAGATGTTGTTCAGATGTTGTTCAGGTGTTGTTCAGGTGATCAGATGTTGTTCAGGTGTTGTTCAGGTGTTGAGATGTTGTTCAGGTGTTGTTCAGGTGTTGTTCAGATGTTGTTCAGATGTTGTTCAGGTGTTGAGATGTTGTTCAGATGTTGTTCAGGTGTTGTTCAGGTGTTGTTCAGGTGTTCAGATGTTGTTCAGATGTTGTTCAGGTGTTGTTCAGGTGTTCAGATGTTGTTCAGATGTTGTTCAGATGTTGTTCAGGTGTTGAGATGTTGTTCAGATGTTGTTCAGATGTTGTTCAGATGTTGTTCAGGTGTTCATGTGTTGTTCAGATGTTGTTCAGGTGTTCAGATGTTGTTCAGGTGTTGTTCAGATGTTCAGATGTTGTTCAGATGTTGTTCAGGTGTTCAGATGTTGTTCAGATGTTGTTCAGATGTTGTTCAGGTGTTGAGATGTTGTTCAGATGTTGTTCAGATGTTGTTCAGGTGTTCAGATGTTGTTCAGGTGTTGAGATGTTGTTCAGATGTTGTTCAGGTGTTGAGATGTTGTTCAGATGTTGTTCAGATGTTGTTCAGATGTTGTTCAGGTGTTGTTCAGGTGTTGAGATGTTGTTCAGATGTTGTTCAGGTGTTGAGATGTTGTTCAGATGTTGTTCAGGTGTTCAGATGTTGTTCAGGTGTTCAGATGTTGTTCAGGTGTTGTTCATGTGTTCAGATGTTGTTCAGATGTTGTTCAGGTGTTGTTCAGTTGTTCAGATGTTGTTCAGATGTTGTTCAGATGTTGTTCAGGTGTTGTTCAGATGTTGTTCAGATGTTGTTCAGGTGTTCAGATGTTGTTCAGGTGTTCAGATGTTGTTCAGGTGTTCAGATGTTGTTCAGGTGTTGTTCAGGTGTTCAGATGTTGTTCAGATGTTGTTCAGATGTTGTTCAGGGGTTCAGATGTTGTTCAGATGTTGTTCAGATGTTGTTCAGATGTTGTTCAGATGTTGTTCAGGTGTTCAGATGTTGTTCAGGTGTTGTTCAGATGTTGTTCAGGTGTTCAGATGTTGTTCAGGTGTTCAGATGTTGTTCAGGTGTTGTTCAGATGTTCAGATGTTGTTCAGATGTTGTTCAGGTGTTCAGATGTTGTTCAGATGTTGTTCAGATGTTGTTCAGGTGTTGAGATGTTGTTCAGGTGTTGAGATGTTGTTCAGGTGTTGAGGTGTTGTTCAGGTGTTGAGATGTTGTTCAGGTGTTCAGATGTTGTTCAGGTGTTGTTCAGATGTTGTTCAGGTGTTGTTCAGGTGTTGTTCAGATGTTGTTCAGATGTTGTTCAGATGTTGTTCAGGTGTTCAGATGTTGTTCAGATGTTGTTCAGATGTTGTTCAGGTGTTCAGATGTTGTTCAGGTGTTGTTCAGATGTTGTTCAGGTGTTCAGATGTTGTTCAGGTGTTCAGATGTTGTTCAGGTGTTGTTCAGATGTTCAGATGTTGTTCAGATGTTGTTCAGGTGTTCAGATGTTGTTCAGATGTTGTTCAGATGTTGTTCAGGTGTTGAGATGTTGTTCAGGTGTTGAGGTGTTGTTCAGGTGTTGTTCAGATGTTGTTCAGGTGTTGAGGTGTTGTTCAGGTGTTCAGGTGTTGAGATGTTGTTCAGATGTTGTTCAGGTGTTGTTCAGGTGTTGTTCAGATGTTGTTCAGATGTTGTTCAGGTGTTCAGATGTTGTTCAGATGTTGTTCAGGTGTTGAGGTGTTGTTCAGGTGTTCAGGTGTTGAGATGTTGTTCAGGTGTTGTTCAGGTGTTGTTCAGATGTTGTTCAGATGTTGTTCAGGTGTTCAGATGTTGTTCAGATGTTGTTCAGGTGTTCAGGTGTTGTTCAGATGTTGTTCAGGTGTTCAGATGTTGTTCAGGTGTTGAGATGTTGTTCAGGTGTTGAGATGTTGTTCAGGTGTTCAGATGTTGTTCAGGTGTTGAGATGTTGTTCAGGTGTTGAGATGTTGTTCAGGTGTTGAGGTGTTGTTCAGGTGTTCAGGTGTTGAGATGTTGTTCAGGTGTTCAGATGTTGTTCAGGTGTTGTTCAGGTGTTGTTCAGGTGTTCAGATGTTGTTCAGGTGTTGTTCAGGTGTTGTTCAGGTGTTCAGATGTTGTTCAGGTGTTCAGATGTTGTTCAGGTGTTGTTCAGGTGTTGTTCAGGTGTTGTTCAGGTGTTGAGATGTTGTTCAGGTGTTGAGATGTTGTTCAGGTGTTGAGATGTTGTTCAGGTGTTGAGATGTTGTTCAGGTGTTGAGATGTTGTTCAGGTGTTCAGATGTTGTTCAGGTGTTGTTCAGATGTTGTTCAGGTGTTCAGATGTTGTTCAGGTGTTGAGATGTTGTTCAGGTGTTCAGATGTTGTTCAGGTGTTTTTCAGGTGTTCAGGTTCTTTTGGTTAATGTGTTAATATAGGTGTTGCAGGAGATCTTGTAAGTGTGGCTTGTGAAATGGGCCGGTTCTGAAGAGCACGTTGTGTAACCGGAGTCGCACCGCGAGCACATGTGAGTTCAGACTCCCACTGAGTGCAGTGTTCGAGGGCTAATGGATGGAGGGTCCTTTATGTCGTTCTCCAGCAGAATGAGTGCTTCAGATGGGACACTTACAATAGCCCAGATCTGGAGTGCAATTAGACGGATCAGCACAATCACTGCTGAGGAAAATCTGTTTAATGGGTTTCATTTGTGATAATCTTATACGTGCAAACAATTATACGCATGTGGGATGATTGTGACCTTTGTAAGAATCGCTGTGATTTTTTATGCTTTATTACAAAGGTCTATTTGAGTAACTTAAAGTTTTCTTTTTTTTCTGCACCGACAAAAATAATTCATAAAGAAGCCCAGCATCAGATTTTGTGTGTTGAATATGAGTAGAACACAAGCACAGCGTTTTGTGATCGGTCCGCTCCAGATCCGGGTCTTCATTCTCACATATTACACAGATAAGAGGAATATAATAGTGACGTTTGTAGAGATGCTCTGATACCACTTTTTTTCAAGTACTTACATTTGGGTAGTTGCCGATACCGAGTACTGATACGAGTACTTAATAATACCATTACAGTTCTTATCACAATGTTTTATCTTCATCAGATGTTTCTCACTTTCGGACTGTAACAAAGCAAATACACACATTGATGCTGTTGCTGACATTTTAATATTCAACTTGGTGTTTTCCTGAACAAACATGGCCCTGCTGCCCATTTCACATTAATGTAACATTCAGTGGATTCCAGTACCACACAACAGCAGCAGAACCACTGAATTAAATTATTATCATAGCCATACAGCCCTTTACTGAAGAGTGAGAGGCTGGTTCTTTTTGATGAACAGAAGCTTCTCTACATTATCAGCGATGAGCCGGTTTCTGTTTCATCTACAGTGTGTGTCACTGAGCTAGGGATGTGCGAGACTAGTCGATTAAACGTTAGCGCTGCTGCAAGACAACTTGGAAAATACTAGTTGTTTTCATTTTTTGCCATTTTTAAGGTTTTGCTTTAAATATATATATATATATATATATTTTTTTTTTACAAAGGCTATGTTTAAATTACATAGCGTTACATAATTGTCGTGTTAATGTTATGTCTTTTGAAAGCTTACACAAAACTTTTCCATTTTCTTCCATGTCATGTCAAACTAGTATAACAGTTAAGCTCGCTTAGGCTTGTTACACTACCGGGGTTAGGCTAGCCATTGCTCACATCCCTACTGAACAGCCCTTCACTTTCAGCCCTCACTCCCGAGCGGATCTGCCTCACGAGCGGTTAGCTGGGTTTATACTCGCCGCGTCCGCACTAGCGCGGAAAACATGAAGCCATACTATGGCAGTCGAGCGCTTTGAGAGCGAGACCCCTTTGCACTTGGCGTTGCGGTGTGCGGGTGTGCACGGCGAATCATGTAACTTTGCGATTGATGCGTTGCCATAAAGTGATATCGGGAGCGGTTGTATCGGGGGAGTTTTACGAGTACGAGTACTTCACAACAGTATCGGACCCACACCCGAGTACTGGTATCGGTATCGGTGCATCCCTAGACGTTTGCCAGCCTGGATATTAGCAGCTCAACCAAACCTGTTTGAGGAGCAGACATTCGGTTTAACTCTATGGGAAACGCTCTACAAGGAATTGAAGTTGAGTTTCACTGCATACACTTCCATAATCGATGCCTTTTGCTCTAGGTGAAGAAAATGACTCATATTTTCATGGCCATGCCTTGCTGATCTGTAATCTTTAATCTGAATGATTGGAGGGAGATCTGTGCTTTTTATAATAAGGCATTTCAAATGATTTTTGCTTCAGAATAAGAAGATCTGCTGCTGGGAAACCAACAGTTTTGCTGACCATTCATTTGGGTGTGTGTGTTAGACAGAAGAAGGAAAGTCACGATGACAGAACGAAAATCAGAAGGATCCAGTTTTTATGATCCCAATCTTTTAAGCACATTGATTCTTCCTGATCCTTGATGGATGACTTCTAAAAATTTAAATATCACCTTGATCCGGAGGCGCTTTACCAACACACATTTTCACATATTCTGAACAAAATGGAGAAGAATGCAGACATCTAAGAGCCGTCTGTGGGAGGATGTCAGATCACATCCCTCGAGTGAGAGAGAGAGGGAGAGAGAGAGAGAGAGAGAGAGAGAGAGAGAGAGAGAGAGAGAGTGTCTATATCATTTTATGTAATGTCTTTTTCCTGTTTCTTTCATCATGAAGGTGTTTTCTAGGCCTGTGTTTCTAAATTGTCATTGTATTAGCAGATGAAAGACAAATGTACAGTAATGGAAGTTATAGCATTTTGTCTTTATTCTCTTTTTTTAGATTGTAGTTTGTATTATGGATTATTAAAGCGTATTGCAATCAATAATTGATTGATTTTAGAATTATCCAACCTTAAAATGATTGTTATATTGTCATATATTAATATCTGTTTATTTAGCTTGAGATGGCAAAAATGAGCACTTTTTATCGCATTAATAGAATGTTCGAAATGTTTTTAGTGTACATCATCGGTTTCAAGTCATGAAACTGAAGTTGCGCTGGTCTTTTCTTCTGTACATCGAGAGAATCGCTTGTCAAACAAGAACAAATGTAGGGCGGGGCTTGATTGTGTCTGTGGGGAATTGATTGGATGGTTGTGGTTTGCTATTGGTGGATCTCAGGGCCTGAAATGAACTTTTTGGACCACCTGCCACTGGGACTTTTTACCAGACACTTTTTTTTCTCCTCAACATTAAGCCTGTTCACACGCTCGTCCGGATTTTTGTGTGTGTTGTAAATATCATTTATTCTGAATAAATATTCTTAACAGTGTTCAGTCAGCTTTGACATATTTAAATCTGCATATCTTTGATATTTTTAACCTTTTATAAAGGGCATTTTTTCCCATAATCTTATTAAATAAAGGCTATGCTTCAGCTTTCAGTTTATATTTTTAAATTTGATCTATACATAAATTAGAATAATAATACACTTTAGGGCTGTTACCAATCAAATTAAATAATTTACTCTGAAAAATTACAACTGCATTAAAACATTTTATGAGATTGTTTTAAATAGTTTTGAATATACAAATAAGAAAAGTTGGTTACACTTTATTTTGATGGTCCCTTTTGAACATTCGGTTGACTATAAGCTACGTTGCACCTGCATGTCTACTAACTCTCAATAGAGTATTAGTAGTGTATTAGTAGACTGGTAGGGTTAGGGTTAGGGTTAGAATGTTAGAAGTTGACATGTAGTTGCAAAGTTACTTATAGTCAATGTAATGTCTGTTGGAGGACCATCACAATAAAGAGTTAGCAGATATTAAGCAGACGTTCTACTAATACTCTAGTGAGAGTTAGTTGACATGTAGTAGAAAAGTTACTCATAGTCAACAGAATGTTCAAAAGGGACCATCAAAATAAAGTGTTACCGAAAAGTTGGAAAGAATGTTTAAACATGAAAGTACACCACCAGTAGGTGGCGGCAGGTGACCGTTTTAATGAGCGAGTCATTGAGTCAAGAATGAGGCAGTCGTTTATGGACAGGTCATTGAATCTTTGATACAAATGATTCATTCAAACACTGAATCATTCAGTGACACTGATTTCTCCTCGAGAGGCTGCGCGAGCGTCAACAGCGCAACATTACCGTCAGTTTATTATACATTAGGCTATATATTATTATCCACTTACGCCACTTACGCTAAATTAATGCAGAATCATTCTTGCATTGTGTTGATTCTCTAGTTTTTTGTTATTGATGTTTTAATCTGTCTAGTAAAAATCTCTTTCACTTGCCCCTTCAAAAATCCACTGGTCCCACAAAAATTGTTCTTTAACTTGTAAGAATACACATTTAAGTGCTGTCAGGTTATTAACGAAATCAATATAAGTAATAATAGCTCTTACAATATACATTTTTTTAAAATCGTTTTATTCATTGATGTCCCGTGTCACTCAGATATAGCCCTGATGAACACATCACACGCGGCTGATTGAGTCACGTTCAGGAACGGTTAAACAGAACTAAATTAATATTATTATCGCTGGTAAAGTTACCGCGTACCGGACATTTTCTCACCGCTTCCCAACTCCCAACACACACACACACACACACACACACACACACACACACACACACACACACACACACACACACACACACACACACACACACACACACACACACACACACACACACACACACACACACACACACACACACACACACACACACACACACACACACACACACACACACACACACACACACACACACACACATCTGTGCAACTGTCACTGTACTGTAGTCTATGCCAGCGTTGCATTATAATCTCGTCCCATCTCCCCAACAGTTCAATACTCGCACATCCAAACGCAGTCAGAGTAGAGCCTCGTCTTCTCTCCGATCGCATGAACGCAGTCGCATCCTCTCAAACTGCCCAATCAATCACTCAATTCTCATTGGCCAATGTGGCAGGTAGATTGACAGTGTTACCCGCCAATTGCAAAATTCACCCGCATTTGGCGCGTGGTCGGGTGTAAATCTCAGGCCCTGCATGTGAGTGACAGGTGGCATCAGAGAAGAGATGAAGTTATTCTGACTCAAGATTATTAACACAATAAATCATGTAGAATAAACACTGCAATATCCCATTCCGTCCGTTTTGATTTCATGACCTCAGGGATTGACACATCGGCGGTTCTTTGCATTGTCAGTGAGGTGAATAGAGTCGTCTTCCTCGTGAGATAGAAAGAGTTGTGTTTAAATCCCGCTGATGAGCTTCCTGTGAGAGCAGTCAGAGCCGCTGTGCTATTAATATTGAGTCTGGCTCCTTTAAAATCCTCTGGAACGGATCCGGCCTCCCTCTGAGAGCGGCAACAGCGCACCCAATGTGTGTAATCACAGGTACAGACATCAAAATGTTGTGAAACATTTTTTTTCTGTTTTTCACAGCGCTTTGAAGCTCCGGGCCAGAGTTATTATGAATAATGACTAAACAAGCTACAATAATGAGAGGAATCAGTAAAGCACAATGAAGGAATATAAGATTCATTTCCCGTGAGTTAGAGGAATATTCACCTATGGATCTGGTTGATCTGGTTTCAGGTCCGTGTGAATGCCGAACACGAGCTCGTCTCCTGGAGACGGAACAGTACAAGTGCAATTATCATTTAATGTAATTACATTAACCTTCTGAAGAAGAGCGCGAGATCTCCCTGCGACCGCTTCAGCAGAATCTGCAGCCCTCGAGTTTCACCAGCCAGATTTCTGTATGAGATCCAGCAGTGTAGGCAAGCATGAAAACATTTAATTAAAGCCGGTGAAGTCCGTCACGCATGGGCGATCCGGAGCCCGAGGGAGAGGCGAGTGCTGGAGGACGGCTGCGCATCCCAAAACTTCCAGGAAAAGTTTCTTCCAAGTACTGATGAGTACACACAACGCTCAGCTTGAAGAATCCTCGCAGGGCAAGACTTCTGTTCATCATCACCCCATACATTACTAGAGTCTGATTTACAATCACAATCGGGTTCTAAAGGACGATATATAATCAGGATCTACTGACGGTTCTCTCCCTTCCTAAATGTCAAGTCGGCTTTATTTCTACTGTGCTTTATATAATAGAGATTGTTTCTAATAAATAAGAAAATAACAGAATTAATGATGCAAAGAAGCTTCAGTTCAATAACTGTGTAAAGATCATCCATTATAGAACGAGTTCAGTTCATCATCAGTGTTCATCTGATAGTGTGCAAAAGTACTAAAGTGAACATGTTGTCCTCAGAGTTGATGTGTTAGAAGCAGGAGAAATGGGCAAGCGTGAGGATTTGAGCGAGTTTGACAAGGGCCAGATTGTGACGGCTAGACGACTGGGTCAGAGCATCTCCAGAACTGCAGCTCTTGTGGGGTGTTCCCGGTCTGCAGTGGTCAGTCTCTATCAAAAGTGAAGGACCAGTGGAGAACCGGCCACAGGGTCATGGGCGGCCGAGGCTCATTGATGCCCGTGGGGAGCGAAGGCTGGCCCGTGTGGTCCGATCAAACAGACGAGCTACTGGAGCTCAAACTGCTCCAGAAGTTAATGCTGGTTCTGATAGAAAGGGCTCAGAACACACAGAGCATCTCAGTTTGAGGAGTATGGACCAGTCAGGGTGCCCATGCTGACCCCTGTCCACCGCGTGTTTCTAAGGGGTTGGCGTAATCACAATGTAAGCGTGATGTAAGCGTGATCTAATCTTGATGTAAGTGTGATGTAATCATGATGTAAGCGTGTTTCTAAGGGGTTGGTATAATCATGATGTAATCGTGATGTAAGCGTGATGTGTGATGTGAGCGTGATGTAAGCGTGATGTAAGCGTGATGTGTGATGTAAGTGTGATGTAATCATGATGTAAGCGTGATGTAAGCGTGATGTAATCATGATGTAAGCGTGATGTAAGCGTGATGTAAGTGTGATGTAAGTGTGATGTAAGCGTGATGTAAGCGTGATGTAAGTGTGATGTAAGTGTGATGTGTGATGTAAGTGTGATGTAAGCGTGATGTAAGCATGATGTAAGTGTGATGTAAGCGTGATGTAAGCGTGATGTAAGCATGATGTAAGTGTGATGTAAGCGTGATGTGTGATGTAAGTGTGATGTAATCATGATGTAAGCGTGATGTAAGCGTGATGTAATCATGATGTAAGCGTGATGTAAGCGTGATGTAAGTGTGATGTAAGTGTGATGTAAGCATGATGTAAGCATGATGTAAGTGTGATGTAAGCGTGATGTGTGATGTGAGCGTGATGTAAGCGTGATGTAAGCGTGATGTGTGATGTAAGTGTGATGTAATCATGATGTAATCGTGATGTAAGCGTGATGTAAGCGTGATGTAATCATGATGTAAGCGTGATGTGAGCGTGATGTAATCATGATGTAAGCGTGTTTCTAAGGGGTTGGTATAATCATGATGTAATCGTGATGTAAGCGTGATGTGTGATGTGAGCGTGATGTAAGCGTGATGTAAGCGTGACGTGTGATGTAAGTGTGATGTAATCATGATGTAAGCGTGATGTAAGCATGATGTAATCATGATGTAAGCGTGATGTAAGCGTGATGTAAGCGTGATGTAAGCGTGATATAATCATGATGTAAGCGTGATGTAAGCGTGATGTAAGTGTGATGTGTGATGTGAGCGTGATGTAAGCGTGATGTAATCGTGATGTAAGCGTGATGTAAGCGTGATATAATCATGATGTAAGCGTGATGTAAGCGTGATGTAAGCGTGATGTAAGCGTGATGTAAGTGTGATGTAAGCGTGATGTAAGCATGATGTAAGTGTGATGTAAGCGTGATGTAAGCGTGATGTAAGCATGATGTAAGCGTGATATAATCATGATGTAAGTGTGATGTAAGTGTGATGTAAGCGTGATGTAAGCGTGATGTAAGCGTGATGTAAGTGTGATGTAAGCGTGATGTAAGCATGATGTAAGTGTGATGTAATCATGATGTAAGCGTGATGTAAGCGTGATGTAATCATGATGAAAGCGTGATGTAAGCGTGATGTAATCATGATGTAAGCGTGATGTAAGCGTGATGTAATCATGATGTAAGCGTTATGTAATCGTGATGTAAGCGTGATGTAAGCGTGATGTAATCGTGATGTAATCGTGATGTAAGCGTGATGTAATCATGATGTAAGCGTGATGTAAGCGTGATGTAAGCGTGATGTAAGTGTGATGTAAGCGTGATGTAAGCGTGATGTAAGCGTGATGTAAGTGTGATGTAAGTGTGATTAAGCATGATGTAAGCGTGATGTAAGCGTGATGTAAGCGTGATGTAAGTGTGATGTAAGCATGATGTAAGTGTGATGTAAGTGTGATGTAAGCGTGATGTAAGTGTGATGTAAGTGTGATGTAAGCGTGATGTAAGCATGATGTAAGTGTGATGTAAGTGTGATGTAAGTGTGATGTAAGCATGATGTAAGTGTGATGTAAGCGTGATGTAATCATGATGTAAGTGTGATGTAAGTGTGATGTAAGCATGATGTAAGTGTGATGTAAGCGTGATGTAAGTGTGATGTAAGCATGATGTAAGCGTGATGTAAGCATGATGTAAGCATGATGTAAGTGTGATGTAAGTGTGATGTAAGCGTGATGTAAGCATGATGTAAGTGTGATGTAAGTGTGATGTAAGCGTGATGTAAGCATGATGTAAGTGTGATGTAAGTGTGATGTAAGCGTGATGTAAGCATGATGTAAGTGTGATGTAAGTGTGATCTAATCATGATATAATCATGATGTAAGCGTGATCTAATCATGTTGTAAGCGTGATGTAAGCGTGATGTAAGTGTGTTTCTAAGGGCTTGATGTATGAGTGTGGAGTGACTGAAGCAGCAGTTGCTCCTCCAAGCCTCTCTTCTTCTTCCACACGCGTGAGCTTGTCCAGATGTGTTTATTTACAGCGCGCGATCACAATCTGATTATCTGCCGTGCTTCGCTCTCTGATTTAGATTGCGCCTTTCAAAACAAATTACCTCCAGTGTCTTGAAGATTAATTTCATAGATTCTCTCTGTTGCTCTCGGCCTTTGAGCTCATTATGATTTATTTGAGTATTTTGCTACCCCCCCCCCCCCCACATCTGAATGTGTGAGAGTAATGATATGGTCGTCCTGGCGCTCATCATGACGCCGGTAACGCTCCTCCTGAAGCTCTGGCTGGTGTTTCTCGGCTGACCTGCAGGTCAATAGAGTCGCCGGCCGTAGCGTTTCCATGGAGCCCATATGGATGTGTTCAGGGACGATATTGATCGACATGCTTCCTCTTCATTACCACGCATGGAAATATAATGACTGTGGGATTATTGCCATCGTGACACCGGTCAATAAGAGGCACGGAGCCGTAACACACACTGAGGTGAAAGCTCCTCTTATTGACCAGCCACTCGACGGACTCGTTCCATTAAACGTTAATAGAGTTTGTTTACTCTTCACGTTTTCTGTGTTTTTAGCTAAAGCAGCAAACCATCATCAGATTTTATGGTTATGAAAATGTATTCTTGACAAACCGTCTGATGGTGCAAAACTAGTGACGAAGAACCGAATCAATGTTTGAGATTCACAATGACGTGCCATTATTTCTCAAAGCTCTGCCTCGTTCTTCATGAACACATTACAGCCTTTAAACACTGAACGCATGTTTATATATTTAACTATTATATGAGTAATAATTACAATAAAAGAGTCCAAATGTACTGCAGTTTATTTTTTAATCTCGCTCTGCTCTACTGATGAGTGTTTGAGTCAGGCTTGGGCTGGTGTTATTGCTTTCATTATCTTAATTATTGACTTCCTGTTTATGCTTTATCTGACTTTACAGCAGCTTTGACTCTTAGGCTCTTATGTAAGTGTGTGTGAGAGAGAGAGAGAGAGAGAGAGAGAGAGAGAGAGTGTGTGTGTGTGTGTGAGTGTGTGTGTGTGAGAGTGTGTGTATGTGTGAGTGTGTGTGTGTGTTTACACACAGAAAGAGAGATCCGTGGACGGGGGAGTTCTCATAGCAACAGCTCTTAGTCTAAATCTAAAGTCCTTGGTGATGTTAAACTGAGAAGATCTTGAGTTTTCTCTGAAGGCCGTGTCCGGGACGGCCTCACAAAGTCTAATGTTTCGCCATGACACAGGAAGTAATCCTAACCCTAACTCAGACATACAATGTCCGATCTGCCCTAAACTTCACAAGAGTCCTGACCTGAAGACTCTACATGCCAATATTCAGTTGCAGTCAAAGCGCCACCTGCTGGTAGCAGGACGTGTGGCACATCGAAGTGACTTTGCCATATTTCTTCCGCTTAAATGCATGTCGCCCACCATTCCCAGTTTTCCCAGGGCAAGCGGGTGATTGACGCTTGCGGCTTTAATTATTATTATTAAGAATTTATTCCAATCTTCCGCTTGAGTCATTCTACTAACTATCAGTTACTTTGCAACTGTGTGTTAACTAGCCATAGACGGTTAGCAGAAGTAACCTGCAGTCTAAAGTGAACCATCAGGATAAAGTGTTAGATTACTATGTATTTTAATTTTCCATTACGGTGATGAGATTTGAGGGCACGTTTAGATTTGAGGCAGAATTCCTTGATTCAGAGAGACCCTGTTCCTGGATAGAGCTTCTGAAGGAATGAAGGACGCGGGAGCTGAAGCTTCAGATCGTCACACTCTCTCTCTTGACATGCACATATTCATTAAAAAAGGAAAACATTTCTGCAAACAAAATCTACATAGATTCATATCTCAGATCTGCTCTATACTCGAACGAGCCCAATTAAACGGCTGATGGTTATTATGCAGACGGATCAGGCCGGATTCACGCTGTGCTTTCCTGACATCACAAGCTCCGGTTTAAATTCCTGGAGACGGGATCTGTGGTTCTCTTCGACCACTCGTCCAGTCAAACGCTGTCCTGATGACGGTTAAACCCCTGATCAGAAGAGACGGACGATAATGCCAGATATAAGCTTCTCCTTCGACAGGTGGAGCCGGATTTGCCGATCGATTGATTCATTAATATGTAAATGTGAGTGTGTCTCTGCGCTCGGAGACAAAAGGCCTGTAATTAATGTGAGTTATTACTCCACCCGAGTGCTTTCACAGCAAGTGCTGATTTCAGAAGCTTAGGACGGCGGTGCAGAGACGGAGAAAGCTTGTGAATAACAAGCTTTGGTTACTGATGCGTGTGTTCGTTCACTACTGAGCCCCTAAAGGGACAGGCTGGAGGAAACAACTACGAGATGGAGGAAGAAATATCACACATTCCCTTTCAGAAATGTTTGCGTTCCGCAGAGAAACTGTGTTTGCTCACAGAGAGCTCAACAGGTTTTGCGAAAGCATTGACTTATTATTGCTCCTCCATCTCACACTAGTTTCCTGACCCTTTAAGCTCCGTTCACTACAGACGGGGGCGTGTGTTTGCCGTCTCAGAGCCAGTGACTGTGCAGCAGTCCAGAGTGCCTCCTCAAAATAATCGATATTGCAAAAATAAAACAATGCAAATATTACAAAATGAGTCAATACTTTTTATGATGTAACTGTGTCCAACAGCGACACCCGCAGGTGAAGTTACAGCGAGAGGCCATGGTGCAGCACAATTGGCTTTTAAAGGGAAAGGGAGATGAGGCTCTGATTGGTTTATTGCTTGTTACGCCCAAAACACACCCATGACTCATGAAGAGACGAGGGACGACCCTTCTGGACCATGAGCCGGACGCGCTGACCGTTTGTCCCATCATTAAACTAGCAAAAGCGGATTCAGACACACCCTAAGAGCTCCGATCAGTAAAATAGGGCCAATGGCTCCATCACACTTTGATCAGTTATGATTGGATATGATCAGTTATGATTGGATATGATCAGTTATGATTGGATATGATCGGTTATGATTGGATATGATCGGTTATGATTGGATATGATCAGTTATGATTGGATATGATCGGTTATGATTGGATATGATCAGTTATGATTGGATATGATCGGTTATGATTGGATATGATCGGTTATGATTGGATATGATCAGTTATGATTGGATATGATCAGTTATGATTGGATATGATCGGTTATGATTGGATATGATCGGTTATGATTGGATATGATCGGTTATGATTGGATATGATCGGTTATGATTGGATATGATCAGTTATGATTGGATATGATCGGTTATGATTGGATATGATCGGTTATGATTGGATATGATCAGTTATGATTGGATATGATCAGTTATGATTGGATATGATCGGTTATGATTGGATATGATCGGTTATGATTGGATATGATCGGTTATGATTGGATATGATCGGTTATGATTGGATATGATCAGTTATGATTGGATATGATCAGTTATGATTGGATATGATTGGTTCATGCGATAAATCCTGCCTCTTGTTTTCGTGTGCGCTCTGGAATCGCTGAATGAAGACAGTGATAGCGTTAATGATAGCGCTTTAATAAATGGAACATCACATAGGTCTCTCTTTCTATGTAAAGTTTACTTAAGCAGGAGAATTAAGACTTAGCTCCTCGTGTTAGAGGGTGTGTGCTGTGCGGGTGATAAAGTCACTCCGGTGGCCTAACTGGATGTTATTCTTGAACAGTTTTGTCCTTCAGGGTAATTTTACATTAACATATTTTCTTACGTGACTGTCCAGTTCTCTGTGTTCCTGAGCCGTGAGCTCTCAGGGTCAGCTGTGGATTCTGCATATAAAGCACAAACAATCAGAAATGATGATCTGGGGCTGTAATGTTCCCATGATTATTCAATTCCAGGCCTGGAAAAGTCATAGAAAGCAGTAACATTTTAAAACTATATATATATACAATAATGTGAGAATGTTGAAGGTGTTTGAATAAATGTTGGTTGAGTGTGTGTGTGTGAAGCCCACTGGATATATATATCAGTCATTGCCCAGTAAAGCCATGTCTAAAGATGTGGATGGAGTTCAGATGCATCTCATCCAGTCCTGAGACTCCAGCGAGCTTCGACCGGTTCATATGAACAGCACACAGCTCCTGCAAGCTCTAGTCCAGCTGTTTGCCCACGGTCACCATCTTAATGAGATCTCTGTCTAGTCTCAGTCCAGTCTCAAACATGTCGGACAGGTCTCAGTCCAGTCTCAGTCCAGTCTCAAACGTGCCGGACAGGTCTCAGTCCAGTCTCAGTCCAGTCTCAAACATGTCGGACAGGTCTCAGTCCAGTCTCAAATGTGTCGGACAGGTCTGGAAGGTCGAACGGCGCTGGCGTTGTGTTTTTAGACACAAGATCAACAATGTCACTGAAGAATTGTGTGTGTGTGTGTGTGTGTATATATAGGTGCACGAGGGAAAGATCACCTTGTTCAGCTTCACAAATAACACAGCGTTAAGGAAACAGTGGATGCAGTTTGTGTTTCCGGAGTTCTGCAAGTGTGTGTGTGTGTGTGTGTGTTTGTTCCCGGTCATGAGTGAAACTGCAGCAAATGTGTGTGTTCTGTTGGCAATCAGTGTGTATGTGTATATAATGTGAACAACACCAACATATAGTGTGTGTGTGTGTCTGTGTGTGTGTGTGTGTGTTTGTTCCCGGTCATGGAACAAACCGCAGGCGGTGAGTGAAACTGCAGCAAATGTGTGTGTGTTGTTGGCAATCAGCGCCTAAGTGCATATAATGTGAACAACACCAACACGTGTGCGTGTATGTGGGGGTGTATATGTGTGTGTGAGTATGTGTGTGTGAGTTTGTGTGTGAGTGTGTGTGTGTGTGTCTCTTTAGCTCCGCCCACTGCTCTCCTCCACGAGCTCGGATGTGTTCTGAATCGGTTCAGTGTTTCTGTCTTTTATAAATCTGATAAACTAAAGACTCTTGTGAGATATGAAGGATCAACACTACTCTACAGATACTCAAGATCAACACCAGACTGTGTGTGTGTGTAATTACCCTTTACCCTTTAATAAAAATGGACAGAAGGCCCAAAAATGATGCGTCAGCTCTTAAAGCCGCAGCGTTTGTCTTTATGAATCACTGTGTGCATGGCGTAGTAGTTCTGTCAGTGACAGATTGTACTTTTACAGCTAACAGAGCATCAAACTCATCAACATGACAAGAAAATACACAAGTTTCTCTTGAGTTATTAAAGTGTGTGAAGCGACAACCAATGCAGAAGGTCAGTCAAAGTCAGCTGTCTGTCCAGGAACGGAGGATGATGGCTGAAAAAAGCTGATATGTAATCATTAATGATGGACCAAAGTTGTGCTACTTCATAGCATCTTTTCATCTCCTTCCTCCGGTCCGTCTGAAAGAGCTCAAGGTCTTCCGAGAGGCCGTAAGCACTGCCTTGGGTTTGATGTATAATCTGTCATATTCCGCGCGGATAACAGAACGCAACTCTAAGTCGGAAACCGAATCCCGCCGATCACAGAAACAAAGAGAAATATAGCTGCAAGCAGCAATACCGGGGCCAAGCGCAACAGAAGCAAACAAGGAAAATAGCAGCAGACCAACTGAAAAATTGAGTGAAGACATTTGAAGCAAAAACGTTAAAAACACCACATTAAAACATTGAGTTGTATAGAGCCAATTTCATATTTTGTTGAATTATAGCACCACAATCCTACTACAATTTTTTGTATGTGTCCTCGGAGTGAGCCCATACATGTGTGTGTCAATTCTGGTGAAAATATCTCATTTTGTTTTGGAGTTATAGACATTTATATGAAAAAACAAAAAGACTGATACCCGACTTTGATGGATTTTACTACCCTCTATTATCAATATTTTGACATTTGGGCATTAGCGTTTAGCTATCGACCTATGTTTTCGAACTTCTGACGCTGGTTTCGTCTCGATCGGACTAGCGGTTTCCAAAATATCAGCTAATGTTTTTTAAGCACTAAATTACAACGCTGCTCAAACCATACGCCGAAACCTGGCAAGTCTGGTATCGTTGGACTCTGCAAGGAATCAGGAGACGAAAAAAAGTTACTCCCATTAAAATAAGTGAACCACACCTAAAGTTATAAGCATTTGAAAAAAATAATTCTCCACTAGGTGGCGCTGTTTCGAAACTTCTCAGGCTCCTTCAGGGCATCGTGCTGATGACCCATACCGAGTTTCATAACAATCCGTTCATGCGTTCCTAAAATACAGCATTTTAGCACATAATTCAAAATGGCCGACAGCCAAAATGGCCGATATGGTAAAATTGGATATCAGACAACTCGCATGACGTCCTGAATCTAACGAGACTTTTATGATTTTTAGACAGACAGTTCAGAAGTTATAAGTAAAAATAGCCATTTTTTGTATCTCCGGACCAGTAGGTGGCGCTGCGCCGAAACGCTGCAGGTCGTCTCAGGTCATGCTTAAGATGACATGTACCAAGCTTGGTTTGAATATGATAAAGCGTTGCCGAGATATCGCCTTAAGTGTGTTTTTGCAACCGCTACGTACAATTTGTTTGCGCGTTTATCAAAAACGATTTGACGAATCAACTTGAATTCCACAACTTTTTGTCGGCACCGTCTGAAGATGATCTGGTTACATTTTTGTGAAAATTGGTAAAAATAGGTTTTTCGGTTAATTAAAAATGGCGGGAAAATTTTCATGACGGAAAATGACGTCATAGGGTGCAATCGAATCGGCTTGAGCCAAGGAATTTTGTCTCTATCCCTTTGGGTTCAAAAGTTATTAGCATAAACATGAGTGAAACTTTGGACTGATGGTGGCGCTAGAGGGATTGAGTTAGAGACTCCAAATTTGCTATGGTGACATTTCAGACTGTCCTCTATCTGTGTGCCACATTTCATAACTTTCTAACGATTTCAAGAGGGGCTCCGCACCTTTGGTGCTTGGCCCCTAACAATAAAAACATCTCACTCACAAAAGCCAACAATGTTTGTTACGAATGCATACAAAGTTATTGACTGTTATTGATGTACACTCTGGCCGATGATTGACTAAAGCCATTGTTGGCATGCGTGTCATGTGTGTGCTGAAGCGTGGCTCTCTCTCACTGTGTTCCTCTGCCTGGTTGTGTCTTCCAGGGGAGAAGCACTGGCCGGTTCGCTCTCAGAGTCACCATGGTAGGAACACTGCTTCTGTGTGGTTGAGTGTGTTCCCCCTCGGCCTCTGTCTGTGTTTGTGGTGGACGTGTGCGTCTGTGTAAGTCGGTTGATCAGATGCTCTGGCTTCTTCTCCTGCTTCTCCTGCACCCCTGTAGTGTCTTTGTTCCTCCGGACTCTCTGTTCCTCCATTGCTTCGGATTCAGGCCTTCTCCGCACATGCTAGCGCAGGGATAAAGACAGTTTTGAATGATGTTACTTCTTATTAATTAAAGAAGACATCAGAAAAATCTGTGCTTATCTCTGCGGGCGACGTGATGATGCTCCGAGAGGAAGACCTCCCGCCGGCGTCCTGAAGCGGGTATGTGGAAGCCAACACAGGTGTTTCTCTCTGTGTGTGTGTGTGTGTGTGTGAGAGGAAAATCTGAATAAAGCACATTTGAAAAGCTCTTGCTGTTTAGTATGGAGCGAGCGTGTGTGGGTCAGTGTCCATGAAATGACTGTGATTTTGCTAAATGATCCAGTGCTTTCCATCTTATCCCCGGAGAGACTCACACTCTATCAGAAGGCTCTTTAAAAGCAAACGCACAATGTTTATTCATTCCTGCATCAGAAACCGAAGGTTATGCAGAAGTCAGCGCTGGTGTAGATGACACACTCATGTTCTCATACACGCTGGACTACTGTGACATTTCACAATTAAATGTTAACCGTTTTTGTCAGTGGTTAAATGCCAAACCCCAGTGGCTTTCCGCTCCGCCTTTGTCAAAATCAGGAGAACTGGATTCAGAGCGTCAGCGAGTCCGTCGTGAGTGTATCGTCTGCGGCGTTCGCTCGCGTCTCAATCACTCATCACTCAGAATCCTAAAAAATGACCCCTACTAAATAAGAATCACAAGCTGAAGTGTTGTAAAATACATGAAGGCTATTTTTATTAGTAGTAGTGGTTTGGAATTGGTCAAATGTGCCTGGAAAAAAAATATGATCAGAAAATCAACGTGCCTAATAATTCTGCACACAGTGTATACAGTGAGGAAAATAAGTATTTGAACACTCTGCTATTTTACAAGTTCTCCCACTTAGAAATCATGGAGGGTCTGAAATTGTCATCGTAGGAGCATGTCCACTGTGAGAGACATAATCTAAAAAACAAAATCCAGAAATCACAATGTATGATTTTTTAACTATTTATTTGTATGATACAGCTGCAAATAAGTATTTGAACACCTGAGAAAATCAATGTTAATATTTGGTACAGTAGCCTTTGTTTGCAATTACAGAGGTCAAAGGTTTCCTGTAGTTGTTCAGCAGGTTTGCACTGCAGGAGGGATTTTGGCCCACTCCTCCACACAGATCTTCTCTAGATCAGTCAGGTTTCTGGCCTGTCGCTGAGAAACACGGAGTTTGAGCTCCTCCAAAGATTCTCTATTGGGTTTAGGTCTGGAGACTGGCTAGGCCACGCCAGAACCTTGATATGCTTCTTACAGAGCCACTCCTTGGTTCTCCTGGCTGTGTGCTTCGGGTCATTGTCATGTTGGAAGACCCAGCCTCGACCCATCTTCAATGCTCTAACTGAGGGAAGGAGGTTGTTCCCCAAAATCTGGCAATACATGGCCCCGGTCATCCTCTCCTTAATACAGTGCAGTCGCCCTGTCCCATGAGCAGAAAAACACCCCCAAAGCATGATGCTACCCCCCCCCCCCCCATGCTTCACAGTAGGGATGCTGTTCTTGGGATGGTACTCATCATTCTTCTTCCTCCAAACACGTTTAGTGGAATTATGACCAAAAAGTTCTATTTTGGTCTCATCTGACCACATGACTTTCTCCCATGACTCCTCTGGATCATCCAAATGGTCATTGGCAAACTTAAGACGGGCCTTGACATGTGCTGGTTTAAGCAGGGGAACCTTCCGTGCCATGCATGATTTCAAACCATGACGTCTTAGTGTATTACCAACAGTAACCTTGGAAACGGTGGTCCCAGCTCTTTTCAGGTCATTGACCAGCTCCTCCCGTGTAGTTCTGGGCTGATTTCTCACCTTTCTTAGGATCATTGAGACCCCACGAGGTGAGATCTTGCATGGAGCCCCAGTCCGAGGGAGATTGACAGTCATGTTTAGCTTCTTCCATTTTCTAATGATTGCTCCAACAGTGGACCTTTTTTCCCCAAGCTGCTTGGCAATTTCCCCGGAGCCCTTTCCAGCCTTGTGGAGGTGTACAATTTTGTCTCTAGTGTCTTTGGACAGCTCTTTGGTCTTGGCCATGTTAGTAGTTGGATTCTTACTGATTGTATGGGGTGGACAGGTGTCTTTATGCAGCTAACAACCTCAAACAGGTGCATCTAATTTAGGATAATAAATGGAGTGGAGGTGGACATTTTAAAGGCAGACTAACAGGTCTCTGAGGGTCAGAATTCTAGCTGATAGACAGGTGTTCAAATACGTATTTGCAGCTGTATCATACAAATAAATAGTTAAAAAATCAAATATTGTGATTTCTGGATTTGTTTTTTAGATTATGTCTCTCACAGTGGACATGCACCTACGATGACAATTTCAGACCCTCCATGATTTCCAAGTGGGAGAACTTGCAGAATAGCAGGTGTTCAAATACTTATTTTCCTCACTGTATATATATATTTTTTTATTTTTATTAATTTTTTTATTTTGGGCAAGTAAACATTTTTAAAACATAAATAGCATCTTTTTTTTGTTGACAATTTGTGTGGTTAATCCACAATGCAATAACAAAAAGCTTGCATGTCATGTGCAAGGTTATTTTCCCGCTTGCCCAAAAAGGAGTGGGAAGAAGAAAACTTTTTTAATCCCACCCCCATTTCTCATAAATCATATAACATAACATAATGAGCTTCCTTTTTGTTTTCATTAGACAATTACTTCATAACATTACATTTGAGGACGATAAGTAACTGTTATATCTTTGGTAACTTAATAATTACATTGCAATAATAATAAGATACCAACAATGGGAAGGACATCTTACAGAGACCAACACTGGTAACGGACAGCACATACCATAGTAAAAAAAATAAATAGAAAAATGGCTGGATTGCTCATGACGTCATAAAAAGTGAAGCCGTCGCGCCGCCCTGTTGGCGTTCCCTCGTCAGCTCACGCTCTGTTGAATGAACAGGACATTAAATGATTTTACTGAGAAAACATTGCCTAAGTCTCCGTACATTACTACAGCACAAGCGTCCTGAGCAGGGAAGCGGCTATTCGTTTATAGTCAGGAATTTCCCCCGATGATTGTTATCCATTACAGTAGAGAACATCAGCTCGGCGAAGCGCGCATTTCGAATAGCGATCGACCGATATATCGGTTTACCGATATTTTCCCCGATATTTAAGCATTTTACTATAATCAGATATTTACTATAATATGGGATTTACCGATAAAAGGCGCCATCTTGTGGGCGTTTTGAGAATTGCGCGGAGGATCGCCATTACAGCGCATCACAGGTAAAGTACACTCGCCTGCTTTGCTGTAACTAGTCAACTTTATTTAACATCAGTCATTAAGACACACATTAGATGTTACATAAATGCCTGAAATCGAGCTGGTTTATTCAGGATTTGACGGATTATTTGACATGCCTCCTTGAGCTCGTCTCTCTCAGAGTGAATAATCTGTCAAGTCCTGTCCAAATACAGATGCAGCTGTGCATTAAATAACAGCCATGAATGAGCACATGTTGGAGATAAAAGCGTTTAATTCTCTCTGTGTATTTTGATGCTCCACGGCCACCGTATACATAACTTTAACGAGATTCACTTGTTTAAAACACCGTCATTTATTATATAAACATTTACTTGACCATTCATTCGCTAATAAACATCGAAGTAGGATGTTAATGATTTATTATCTCCGCGAACGATCGCAGTTTGAGTAGTTGTGTGTAAATGTAGATAAACATCAGTTTGTCAGCAGATATTTCATCATCTAGAACCACAAAAACATGAATAATTCTGATATAACTTAACATATCATTTGAGAAATGCAATAAAATGCGATGTTTTGCTTGTTATATTCCAATATTCCAGAGAATATTATTCAGTTATTTAACATTATTCTTCACTCTTTAACCTATTCAACAGTTTATAAATCTACTAAAATCTACTGTAGTTTAAAATGAAGTATTACATTTCCGAGTCATTTATGAAAACAGACGAGGCTAATGGGGCAGACGCTGGGAGACTGTGTGTTCTACTGGAGGATTACACCACATTACACAGCAATGCTAGTTTGGTCCAGGCGGTTTAGATTGTTTGTTTTTGTTTTTTAATTGGTTAGAATGACTTTTATTGCTTTATTTATTTGACCTTTTTTCCCACCTAATCGGAGATTTTAATTTTTAAACTAAAGCAACAGTGCACTTTAGTATGTTTTGCTCTTTCAGCCCTTCTGTTTATTGGTGTATAAATAAGATGGGTTTTGTTTTCTATGTGTGTGATTGTTTTATTGTTAATAAAAGGGTTTGTTCAGTTCAGTGGTGTGTAATCGTGTCAAAAACAAAGAATAACAGTAAATAAATATCGGTTCTGTATATCGGTTATCGGTTAACGGTATCGGTTGTAAAAAAGCAATATCGGTCGATCGCTAATTCTGAAATCGGAATAAAGATTTATCGCTGTTGTGTTTGTGTTGTGTTGTAGTAGTGTTGTTATTCGGCTAACTGCAAATGTGTCAACAATGATTTGGTTAACCGCATGCATTTTGAAGCAGCTCATTATTTAAATGATGTAATTCAACAACATGGCATACGCAACACTTATATGAAATACTCTTATAACACTTATGGAAACTGTAAACGGTCTTTAAGAGTCTGAAATAGACGTTGCTCAGTCAGGATGTAGAATACACACATCATAACGCCGACTGATTTATTTCCGAGATATATAGAATATAGTGCGATATAGAGGCTTGTATTAATATTGCATAAGCAATTCAAATCCATTTCTGCAGCTAAACACAGATATACGTTAATGTTTAATATATATGTTAGTGTTAGTTGCGTTGCGTTCCCTTACACACACACCGTCTCAATATATGACTGATCCTCTCCGAAAAGACCAGAAACATTACAGATAACATCTGAAGTATTAATGTACAGTCATATGGTAAAGCTGTGCAGAGCGTGTGACATTAGCTCAGTGTTGTGGCTGTGTCAGCGATGCCCTCTGCTGGTAGGGGACAGTAAGATGGCCGCTTCAGCACTTCCTGTGGCTTCACCGCCTGATGGCCGTTTAGAACGCGATGAGCAATCCAGTCATTATATAGATCAGCGCGCCCAATCCCGTCGGACCCTCATTCGTCCACTCTCACGGGTTTATCCTGACCACACGTGAAGCCTAACCGCACGCGCGTCTGACCTGAGGTCTGGCAGGAAGGGTCCGTCCAGGAGCAGGAAGCCGTCTCGAGGCGGCACAGCTGTTCACACACACGCTCCCGCATGACCGAGTTCACTCGCTGCTTTGAGTATTTCTAGAAGAAGTCTCTTCTGCTCACATAATCATAACTCCAGTGATCAGTGTAATATTCCTCCAGTGTAGATCAGCTGTACACACACACACACACACACACACACACACTCCAGTGTAGATCAGCTGTACACACACACACACACACACACACACACACACACACACACACACACACACACACACACACACACACACACACACTCCAGTGTAGATCAGCTGTTCTCTGTGTGAATATACAGTAAAGTGTCCTTTATTCCTGTGATCATCATTACTCCAGTCTTCATGACCAAAGTTTGGTCTCGTTTTAAAGCAGACACTCTGCAGATTATTGCTGAAGTGAAGGGAATTCAAAATATGAAAGTATAGCAAAAGTTATGGAAGTTTAAATTTACGGTAATTTAAAAATACTGTACTAGATATTTTTTTATTTCATATAAAATATACATTTTACAAAAAAAGTTTTACTATAAAATCAAAGCCATATGTCTAACCAAGTTGTGTTCCAAATGTGAAGTTGATGTCACAAAAATTAAAGTCCCCATGAGATGTTGTTTAGGCGCAGTACCACAAATATCCACCGGGCGTCATTCACCTTCCATTGATTGTTTTTTTGATGCATTTTCCTGTAAATTTCTGTCCAAATGTCACTTCCAGCACAACACAGTCACCAAATATGGACCCTTGAGACTCAGACCTTTCAGACGATATGTGTTTTGTCAAGATTGGAAAAGGTTTTGATGATAAAGTAGTTAAAATAATTGTTGTAATATGAAACATGACACCGCCCACTAGGGGAGGAGCCTGCTAGAATAATTTAGAGTAATGTTTCCATGGTAACACAACTGATTTCAAAACGGTTTCACAGGATGAATGTTGAGTTTGTAAGCTTTCGAATGATACCTAATTTATGAAAATTACTTAATATATGATACGAAAAAAGGCGATCAAAAAAAGACCCAGCTGTGGATGATGACAGTTCTTGGCTCAAAGCTGCGCTTAAAAGTTAGTTATCAAGCATCTCAATCATACTTTAAGTGAAGTGTATATAAATATCAAAACTATCTTGGGGGCGGAGCCACAGTGGGCAAGCGATAACCAGTAGGCGTGGCTTTGGGAGTGGCCTCATAGGGCTTCGAAGCAAGTGCATTCTGGGAGTTGTTGTCTTTCATCCACATTAGACAAAATACATTTTCTGTCTTTTCTCAGTCTAGAAGGCACCAAATTCAAAAACAATTTCACATTTCTACTGCATAAATGACCCAGTTTACACACACACTCATCTTCCCAGCGCTGAAGTGGCCCTTTAAGACTAAAAGAAGCTTGATAAATACATGATCAACACACATTTATGGTTATTATCAGTGCTGAACACACACTTTCTCAGGATTCTGTGATGAACATAAAGGTCTAAAGAACAGCATTTATCAGAAATATAATCTTTTGTAACATTATAAATGCCACTTGATCAGTTTAACGTGTCCTTGATGAATAAAGGTATTCATTTCTTTAAGTTCGTACTCAAAAAAATACAAATTCTTACTGACCCAAACTTTTGAACGCTTGTACGATGTTGCAAACGCTTCAGAGAAATGCTGTTCTTCTAGACTTCATATTCACCAAAGAATCAAAACTGGGTCAAAATGATCCATTTTTCTTTTATGGCAAAAATCATCAGGATATTTAGATCATGTTCCATGAAGATATTTCTACCGTAAATATATCATAAATGTATTATCAGTGGTGATATGCATTGCTAAGGACTTCATTTGCACAACTTTAAAGGAGATTTTCTCAATATTTAGATTTTTCTGCACCCTCAGATTTTCATATCGTCATATCTCGGCCAAATATTGTCCCAACAAACCACACATCAATGGAAAGATTATTAAGCTTGGCTGTTGTTTTGTGGTCCAGGGTCATAACTGTGTGTTGGTCATCAGATCCTCCTATGAGAGTGATGAGTGGAGGGTCATGTGACACTGAAGACTGGAGTAATGATGATAATCACAGGAATAAATGACACTTTACTGTATATTCACACAGAGAACAGCTGATCTACACTGGAGTGTGTGTGTGTGTGTGTGTGTGTGTGTGTGTGTGTGTACAGCTGATCTACACTGGAGGAATATCTCACTGATCACTGGAGTGATGATCAGAAGAGAACACACACAACTCCGTGTTCTTCTGCTCTAATCTGACGCTGTTCCCGATCCCAACGGCCTCCCCTTTTGAGGATGTGGATACATTTCATTCTCTGGAGGAAACGCAAGAGAAATGTCAAACGACTGAATCATTGCTCGGCCATCTGGTCATTACTATGCAGACGGGACGGGTGTTGTTGTTGTCAGGTTATATGAGCTGTGAAGCGGGCGATTCATCGGCTGTAGGCACTGGCGTCGTTTGCCGCTTCGCTTTCAAAAGGCCAAATCAACAACATTTGCGGGGTCTGATTCATGCAAAGTAAATTTCCTCACCAACAGGGGTGGATATTAAAAATGATGCACAGTTTATAACTTCTAAAAGCGCTCACACTGTCAGCGAGTCGCTCCCAACAGCTCCAGATAACACAACTCTCTGGCATCATCAGCTTTTGAAGCTATCATTGGTTCCCAGGGGCGTTTCTAGGATGTTCATTGTAGGGCGGCTCAGCCCCAGTGAGGGTACGGGGAAGATGGGAAGACTTTAGTTTAGGCTACAATTCTCTCTATTAACTAGTAGCTTATTAGTATGCATATTAGGATATTGACTGTTTATTATTACTTTATAAAGCAAATATTAACGCCTTATTCTGCATGACCATATTCTACATCCCTTAATCATACAATGTAAGCAGGTTTATAATCATGAGATCCCAAACGTGAGGTTAGGCGTGTTCGGGGACATGCTCCCCTGAGAACATGGGGATTTCCCTGATCTACACATGTGCAGATGTTCTGAACGGCCAAACATTAGATAGCGATAGCTTGAAAACCATGTCAGTGGGCAGATATGACTGATGAAGTTTTTCGTCAGTGAAGACAGTAAATATATGTTTAACTGATATTTATATGAGTTATGAATCATTTTCATAGACATGTTAACTTACTGAAGGCTACCAGGAAAGCTGGGTAACTAAATGTATTAAATTAATTCACAATATTCGAATATTACAATTTAATAATTCTTAAATCGATATGTCATCTGCAATAAACCCGTCTCCAGCGTGTTGCCTCCGGTCTATTATGACCTCTGACCTGTAAAGTTGTCAGAATAATAATCATACGCTGTTTGTTGATTGGCCAGAGGAGAACTGCCCCCCCGACTGAGCCTGGTTTCTCCAAGGTTTATTTTCCTCCATTCTGCTCCTGATGGGGTTTTGGTTTCCTTGCCACTGTTGCCTCTAGCTTGGCGTGCTCAGTTGGGGACACTACATGTTCAACTAAACATCCAAATAAATCTAATTATTAAACTAAATTAACCATATAAACTAAATTACTGATCTAATTACTGATCTAAAGCCCACACTGCCACTGTATGATAATTGAAATGAACTGATGACATCACCGTTTTCTCCAGAGCGGCTGTACGGCTGAATAAAATTATGCTGCATTATTTTCCTGTTTAACACTGTGAATCTGATCTGAGACAATCTGCAGTGTTAAAAGCGCTGTATAAATAAACTTGACTTGACTTGACAATATGCACACATTCATTACTAATCTTATGCCTAATCTGAAGAAAACGGCTTTGTTAATATTTCTTGTTTGTTAATTATATTATAAATGACATTACATAGGCCTATTTCAATTCAAAATGGCGAAATTAGACAAAAGTTGATTAATTTGCCTGACTATTTTTGTCATTTGTTTAACATTTCAAGAAGCCGCTGTCAAATACGAAGCGTTTAGTTTAGCTTCATATCTCTCGCTTGACGTCGAGTCGAGCTGCTAAGATTCACGCTCATCCTCAGCAGCTTCTGTGAACATAAAGCCCGCCTACTCTGATTTGATTGGTTTTCTCAAATATTTTGACATTGACGAGCGGTGACAGACCAATGAGAGCTCAGATCAACACACACCTCTGCTTCTGACGTGCGTTCTGCTGGACGCCGCTGCGGATTGAAGACCGCGCTGATTAAGACACGGGCCGAAGCCGAAGCCAGTTTCATATGTTTGAAAGGTTCATCACACATCTTGTAGGGGTGTTTAGGGTGGGCATAGTGACGCCCATGTCGGTTCTTATGATTTCATAAAGCAGACGAAACTCTGGTTCAGAAATAGAAGATACAATTTCAGGTTGTAATTGCGTTTGACACGATGAAGAGCTCGGATCTGTTGAGAGCGGCGGGACGCTGGCGTGTGACCGGCGCACAGACCCGCAGACAGACTTCAACTAACCGCCATCTCACAACCAACTAATTGGTCCCCAGATTAAAGCAGGATCATTGAACTGGACGAGGCTCTTATTAATTAGAGCTCTGGCTCTCATCAGCGCCCCTGTGGATGTTCTGGACCCGCGGCGATACGGGACACGTCTCCTCCTAAGCGGTCCTTAACTTTTACTCTGTCAGTTTTAATCAGTAGACAGTGCAGAGTTCATCAGACGAGCCTTCTGCTGCTAATCCTCTGTGCTGGGAGTGAAGAGGAACACGGACAGAATAACATCATCACGGTTCATCTTCCTCGGATTCAGCCGGAACAAATACACCAAGAGTTAAGGGCTCTCTGAGTCTGACGTTTCCGTATTCGCCATCCTAAGAATGTAACTCTCCAAATGCAGAACAAAATCATCTCTTAATGACGGACGAGCGTTTCGGAGGCAGTGTGATTGACACAACGTGTGGTCGTATTGATATTTTAACGTGCAAAAAGTGACATTTATAATGTTACAAATCATATCTCAATGTGTAAGTTTGATGTTATTAGTGAATATTATTGTGAAGTGTTCTTACAGTAGAGTGAGTGAGAGTACATCAGTAGAGATACAGGGATTGGGACGGTCCCGTCTCAGCAGCGATCGACTGCGTTCTGTGGAGACGGGCCTTCACTCTGAGCGCTGTGACAGATGTTAATGATGTTAAACTAGTCACTCTAATGCATTTTTAAACAGGCACACCAGCAGATATCCAGACGAGCATGACGCCGCGCTCCCTCTAGTTCCATCCATTAATCACGCGATTCACAAGCCTGTCTTTACCAGCTCACAATATCTGCCATTCAGCAGTACTGAGCACACACTAGACACACACTCTGGACACACACACTGGACACACACACTGGACACACACACTGGACACACACACACACTGGACACACACACTGATCTGAGCGGCCCATCACAGGACACACACACTGATCTGAGCGGCCCATCACAGGACACACACACTGATCTGAGCGGCCCATCACAGGACACACACACTGATCTGAGCGGCCCATCACAGGACACACACACTGATCTGCAGCGGCCCATCACAGGACACACACACTGATCTGAGCGGCCCATCACAGGACACACACACTGACCTGAGCGGCCCATCACAGGACACACACACTGATCTGATCTGAGCGGCCCATCACAGGACACACACACTGATCTGATCTGAGCGGCCCATCACAGGACACACACACTGATCTGATCTGAGCGGCCCATCACAGGACACACACACTGATCTGAGCGGCCCATCACAGGACACACACACTGACCTGAGCGGCCCATCACAGGACACACACACTGATCTGAGCGGCCCATCACAGGACACACACACTGATCTGAGCGGCCCATCACAGGACACACACACTGATCTGAGCGGCCCATCACAGGACACACACACTGATCTGAGCGGCCCATCACAGGACACACACACTGATCTGAGCGGCCCATCACAGGACACACACACTGACCTGAGCGGCCCATCACAGGACACACACACTGACCTGAGCGGCCCATCACAGGACACACACACTGACCTGAGCGGCCCATCACAGGACACACACTGATCTGCAGCGGCCCATCACAGGACACACACACTGATCTGCAGCGGCCCATCACAGGACACACACTGATCTGCAGCGGCCCATCACAGGACACACACACTGATCTGTTCTGCCCATCACAGGACACACACACTGACCTGAGCGGCCCATCACAGGACACACACACTGACCTGAGCGGCCCATCACAGGACACACACACTGACTGAGCGGCCCATCACAGGACACACACACTGAGCTGCAACGGCCCATCACAGGACACACACACTGATCTGCAGCGGCCCATCACAGGACACACACACTGATCTGCAGCGGCCCATCACAGGACACACACACTGATTTGAGCGGCCCATCACAGGACACACACACTGACCTGAGCGGCCCATCACAGGACACACACTGATCTGCAGCGGCCCATCACAGGACACACACACTGACCTGAGCGGACCATCACAGGACACACACACTGATCTGAGCGGCCCATCACAGGACACACACTCTGATCTGAGTGGCCCATCACAGGACACACACACTGACCTGAGCGGCCCATCACAGGACACACACACTGATCTGAGCGGCCCATCACAGGACACACACACTGATCTGAGCGGCCCATCACAGGACACACACACTGATCTGAGCGGCCCATCACAGGACACACACACTGATCTGAGCGGCCCATCACAGGACACACACACTGACCTGAGCGGCCCATCACAGGACACACACACTGACCTGAGCGGCCCATCACAGGACACACACACTGACCTGATCTGAGCGGCCCATCACAGGACACACACACTGACCTGATCTGAGCGACCCATCACAGGACACACACACTGATCTGAGTGGCCCATCACAGGACACACACACTGACCTGAGCGGCCCATCACAGGACACACACACTGACCTGATCTGAGCGGCCCATCACAGGACACACACACTGACCTGAGTGGCCCATTACAGGACACACACACTGACCTGAGTGGCCCATTACAGGACAAACACACACTGACCTGATCTGAGCGGCCCATCACAGGACACACACACTGACCTGAGTGGCCCATTACAGGACAAACACACACTGATCTGTGCGGCCCATCACAGGACACACACTGACCTGATCTGCAGCGGCCCATCACAGGACACACACACTGACCTGAGTGGCCCATCACTGGACACACACACTGACCTGAGCGGACCATCACAGGACACACACACTGATCTGAGCGGCCCATCACAGGATACACACTCTGATCTGAGTGGCCCATCACAGGACACACACACTGACCTGAGCGGCCCATCACAGGACACACACACTGACCTGAGCGGCCCATCACAGGACACACACACTGACCTGAGCGGCCCATCACAGGACACACACACTGACCTGATCTGAGCGGCCCATCACAGGACACACACACTGACCTGATCTGAGCGACCCATCACAGGACACACACACTGACCTGAGCGGCCCATCACAGGACACACACACTGATCTGTGCGGCCCATCACAGGACACACACTGACCTGATCTGCAGCGGCCCATCGCAGGACACACACACTGACCTGAGTGGCCCATCACAGGACACACACACTGACCTGAGCGGCCCATCACAGGACACACACACTGATGTGCAGCGGCCCATCACAGGACACACACACTGACCTGATCTGCCCATCACAGGACACACACACTGATCTGATCTGCCCATCACAGGACACACACACTGATCTGAGCGGCCCATCACAGGACACACACACTGATCTGAGCAGCCCATCACAGGACACACACACTGATCTGAGCGGCCCATCACAGGACACACACACTGATCTGCAGCGGCCCATCACAGGACACACACACTGACCTGAGCAGCCCATCACAGGACACACACACTGATCTGCAGCGGCCCATCACAGGACACACACTGACCTGAGCGGCCCATCACAGGACACACACACTGATCTGAGCGGCCCATCACAGGAAACACACACTGATCTGAGCAGCCCATCACAGGACACACACTGACCTGATCTGCAGCGGCCCATCACAGGACACACACACTGACCTGATCTGCAGCGGCCCATCACAGGACACACACACTGACCTGATCTGCAGTGGCCCATCACAGGACACACACACTGACCTGATCTGCAGTGGCCCATCACAGGACACACACACTGACCTGATCTGCAGTGGCCCATCACAGGACACACACACTGATCTGCAGCGGCCCATCACAGGACACACACTGACCTGAGCGGCCCATCACAGGACACACACACTGACCTGAGCAGCCCATCACAGGACACACACAATGATCTGTGCAGCCCATCACAGGACACACACTGACCTGATCTGAGCAGCCCATCACAGGACACACACAATGATCTGTGCAGCCCATCACAGGACACACACTGACCTGATCTGCAGCGGCCCATCACAGGACACACACACTGACCTGATCTGCAGTGGCCCATCACAGGACACACACACTGATCTGATCTGCAGTGGCCCATCACAGGACACACACACTGACCTGATCTGCAGTGGCCCATCACAGGACACACACACTGATCTGCAGCGGCCCATCACAGGACACACACTGACCTGAGCGGCCCATCACAGGACACACACACTGACCTGAGCAGCCCATCACAGGACACACACAATGATCTGTGCAGCCCATCACAGGACACACACTGACCTGATCTGAGCAGCCCATCACAGGACACACACAATGATCTGTGCAGCCCATCACAGGACACACACTGACCTGATCTGCAGCGGCCCATCACAGGACACACACTGACCTGATCTGCAGTGGCCCATCACAGGACACACACACTGATCTGAGCGGCCCATCACAGGACACACACACTGATCTGAGCGGCCCATCACAGGAAACACACACTGATCTGAGCAGCCCATCACAGGAAACACACACTGACCTGATCTGCAGCGGCCCATCACAGGACACACACACTGACCTGATCTGCAGTGGCCCATCACAGGACACACACACTGATCTGAGCGGCCCATCACAGGACACACACACTGATCTGAGCGGCCCATCACAGGACACACACACTGATCTGAGCGGCCCATCACAGGACACACACTGACCTGATCTGCAGCGGCCCATCACAGGACACACACACTGACCTGATCTGCAGTGGCCCATCACAGGACACACACACTGACCTGATCTGCAGTGGCCCATCACAGGACACACACACTGATCTGAGCGGCCCATCACAGGACACACACAATGATCTGTGCAGCCCATCACAGGACACACACTGACCTGATCTGCAGCGGCCCATCACAGGACACACACTGACCTGATCTGCAGTGGCCCATCACAGGACACACACACTGATCTGAGCGGCCCATCACAGGACACACACACTGATCTGAGCGGCCCATCACAGGAAACACACACTGATCTGAGCAGCCCATCACAGGACACACACTGACCTGATCTGCAGCGGCCCATCACAGGACACACACACTGACCTGATCTGCAGCGGCCCATCACAGGACACACACACTGACCTGATCTGCAGTGGCCCATCACAGGACACACACACTGATCTGAGCGGCCCATCACAGGACACACACACTGATCTGAGCGGCCCATCACAGGACACACACACTGATCTGAGCGGCCCATCACAGGACACACACTGACCTGATCTGCAGCGGCCCATCACAGGACACACACACTGACCTGATCTGCAGT
>CM042257.1:50086660-50179160 GCA_023566225.1 Romanogobio albipinnatus | reverse complement strand
CTCCGCTGAAGGCCACACGCTCTGGATCTCAGTCGATCACGCTCGCCGTTATTCTGCAACCCAATCAAACCTGTCATTGCTTTCTCTGCAGGAGCCCATCAACATAATTACAACCATCTCGGTCTCGGTAGCCCGACACGAACGCCTAAAAATGGTAAGGACCCGTTCCTCATCTAACAGCCCATCTCTCAGGAAAACACTGATCACATGTGTGTGTGCATGCCTAAAGATCAACTGAGCAGCTCAGGAGCATTGACCATCATCTTCATCACCATCATCATCATCACCGTTAGAGAAAGCCCCAGACTCTTGATCTGAGTTAGCGCTGGTTGAATCTCTGCCTCCGGTGGAGAGCGGGAGTCTGATCGGGGCTGACCGGAGGATGGATCCCTTCCCACCCAACGGCTTCAAAGGCTCCCGATGGATTCATAAGGGCACGCCGGCTCTTTAAGAGCCTGTGATATATTTGCATTTTGTCAAAACACACACACATACATAATAAATAACCCGTTTCTGCCTCAACGGAAATGTATTTCTTTGTGAATTCGGGTCACAGTGATAAAAAAAAATACATTTTCACAAGTTCACACTTACATCAAATTAAATAGAGTACAGATTATTTGGCGTGCTGTCCCCCATGACTTCACTTTATTATAGAATAGCCTGAACTATGACAATATATTTTGTAAAATAAGAAATTAATAACAGAGAAAATCAATCAAACCTGCTGACAATCAATCAATCAATCAAAATGAAACATTAAATGAGCCTATATTACTTCCATTATTATAGAATCAGAAAGAAAATCACAATTGTTGGTCTTCATTGATAATTCACCCAGAAATGAAATGAATGATGAACCGACATTTCTTCAAACAATATTCTCACATTATCACAGATCATTTAGTTTAAAATATGACAAGAACTCAAATATCACTAATTCATCTTGATAATGTCTCTTTGATAGAAAGGGATGTAATGGATTCAATCAACCAATCAGATGTTAGATTTAAAGAGGTGATGAACTGAGAAATCAACTTTCCTTTGAGCCTTTGATATATAAAAGTGAATCGTGATATAAGAATATCCTGTAAGTTTCAGAGCTGAAAACGTCCTTGTTAGTCAAGTAAAGCTTGTATAGGCACCAGGCCCAGAAAACGAGAGATCTCAGAATATGTCGACGATTGACGTTATAGGACACAGAACAACCGCCTCAAGCCCCGCCCACCGACCCGTGGAGCGAAACGGGTTGTGCTACCGAGCAATAAACATGCGGTTCCAGCTCGTGTGTAAGATATTGCGTTTGTTCGCTTCATTTAACCGCGGATTCGTTTGTAAACAAGACACAGGTGGAGACTGGATTTGCAGACATAGTGGCCCTCATTTATCAATCTTGCGTAGAAACGGGCGTATATATTGGCGTAAGATTATGCTTACACTCCTCTCACCGCCTGATTTATGAAAGTGTGCGCACCTCTGAAATCCAGGCGTACGCAAAACCTGCCCTTGATAAATGCCGCGGCTGAAAACGATCGTCATTAGAATAACACGCCCCTATATATTCAAGTCTCTGCCTCCCCCACGCCCTCATTTTACGCCATGGACACTCGGAAGACGGCAATGAAGCGAAACTTCTCTGACGTGGAGATCGAGACCATCACCAGGGAAGTGGAAAAAAAACTAAATTGTTTTATTTGGGAGTTTAAAGAGTGGGATTAAAGGCGCCCACAAAAAGGTGTACGGTGGAAATCCAGTTTAAATAGCTTTTTGGATGAGAAATTACCTATCACAATTCATTATTTTACAGCACGTGTTTTGAAATAATATGCATTTAATTTCGTATCACATCACATGTATTCGGGGGTACAATAGTGATGATGATGTGATGTGGAGTACCATTCATTCACATTAATATAATTGCATGACAATTTGTTAGATTCTTATTATTATTATGATTTGTATTATTAATGACGCTTATTGTTATTTAGAAGAAGAATTTCGTTATTATTATTATTATTTATTTTATTATTATTTAAAAGAAGAAGAATGTCATTTTTATTATTTTGTCAGTCTGAATTATGTTCAGTCCCAGTCCGTGCGCTGCTGCCGGGCCTAACCAACGCAACTGGAGGAATACATATCAAATGCTTTGGTAAAGTCACACAGATTAAACATTGAAGTCCATGTTGCACAAAAATAAACACTTAAGTTTATAATTACTTCCCTATTCGCACGGGATGTGGGGAGCTCTGGTGATTTGTAATAATCGCAGAGAATGTCTGTGATCTTAATCCCGTGCGAATCGGCCATGTCTGTAATATGTAGGCCTAAAGTAAAAATTCCCCCGCAAATGACCTACCATATTTCGCCGAACACCGAGGTCCTGTGTCCTGTGCGAATCGGCATCTATTTGGCCGGGATTAGGCGGATCGTATATAATTTTTGCAAGGTTTTTGTGTCCTGTGCGCATTTCTATCTTTATCTTTCATGAAGAATGGAGATAGGCTGCATATAATGCGCACCGTTACATTCCCGTGCGGCCGCGCGGATTATAGACTACTACTTTCACTTTAGAATGAGCACAATTTGGGAGTAATTGCTTGAATGGTGTGTTTAATATTATTCTTAATGAAAAACACAAAAACAGAACAGTACAATGACAACTCGCTTAAATGGGCACTTTTACATTAGCTTTGAAACTGAATCTTCCGTCGTATATTGTTATTATACGAAATTATTTGTATTACTAAAACAATCAAAATGATATCGATACGACTGTTTATAATTTCATACAGCTATATAACGAAAAAACATTTTCAAGTAACATCATAACCGGGAGATAAGTCAGTAAATTCGAGTAAAATCACAGTTTATCCCGTGCGAATGCGCCACGCAAAATTCAGATGTGGGGGAGTAATTTCTAAATCACACGAGGTCCCCAGATAATACTTATCCGGTGCGAATAGGGCTTTATTTGTTGTTGTTGTTGTTGTTGTTGTTACAGTGGGTCATAATATAGCATATCTTTATAGCATATCGTTTTGTGGTGTTAGGAATTGTTTTTCTGCGCATTTTCGCACTAACTCAAAACTTGCGTACACCACCTCCTGAGCTGGTGTAGGATTTGAGCGTGCCGTACGCCAACGTCCATATTGATAAATCTCAAAGTCACCGTGGTTTTGGGTGTACGCCAGGTGTACGCTGGAAATTTGGTGTACGCAAGATTGATAAATGAGGGCCATTGAGATTGAAACACAATGCTGTGCTTCTGGATCCCACAGGAACACTGCAACACACTGATGTGAGTAAAACATTCCCATCCACTTTATATTAGGTGACCTTAACTACTATGTACTAACATTTTAATTATTTTTGATACAATGCACTTATTGTGTACATACATGTTTTTACATTGTACTAACATTTTAAACTGACCCATACCCCCACACCTGTCCCGAACCCTACCCTTAAACTTACCCACACCACCACACCTGTCCCTACCCCTACCCTTAAACTGACCCACACCACCACACCTGTCCCTAACCCTACCCTTAAACTGACCCATACCACCACACCTGTCCCTAACCCTACCCTTAAACTAACCCACACCACCACACCTGTCCCTAACCCTACCCTTAAACTTACCCACACCCCCACACCTGTCCCTAACCCTACCCTTAAACTTACCCACACCACCACACCTGTCCCTAACCCTACCCTTAAACTGACCCAGACCACCACACCTGTCCCTAACCCTACCCTTAACTCTACCCACCACACCTGTCCCTAACCCTACCCTTAAACTTACCCACACCACCACACCTGTCCCTAACCCTACCCTTAAACTTACCCACACCACCACACCTGTCCCTAACCCTACCCTTAAACTGACCCACACCACCACACCTGTCCCTAACTCTACCCTTAAACTTACCCACACCACCACACCTGTCCCTAACCCTACCCTTAAACTTACCCACACCACCACACATGTCCCTAACCCTACCCTTAAACTTACCCATACCACCACACCTGTCCCTAACCCTACCCTTAAACTTACCCAAACCACCACACCTGTCCCTAACCCTACCCTTAAACTGACCCATACCCCACACCTGTCCCTAACCCTACCCTTAAACTTACCCAAACCACCACACCTGTCCCTAACCCTACCCTTAAACTGACCCATACCCCACACCTGTCCCTAACCCTACCCTTAAACTTACCCAAACCACCACACCTGTCCCTAACCCTACCCTTAAACTTACCCATACCACCACACCTGTCCCTAACCCTACCCTTAAACTTACCCAAACCACCACACCTGTCCCTAACCCTACCCTTAAACTGACCCACACCACCACACCTGTCCCTAACCCTACCCTTAAACTTACCCACACCACCACACCTGACCCTAACTCTACCCTTAAACTTACCCACACCCCCACACCTGTCCCTAACCCTACCCTTAAACTGACCCACACCACCACACCTGTCCCTAACTCTACCATTAAACTTACCCACACCACCACACCTGTCCCTAACTCTACCCTTAAACTTACCCACACCACCACACCTGTCCCTAACCCTACCCTTAAACTTACCCACATCACCACACCTGTCCCTAACCCTACCCTTAAACTTACCCACACCACCACACCTGTCCCTAACCCTACCCTTAAACTTACCCACACCACCACACCTGTCCCTAACTCTACCCTTAAACTTACCCACACCACCACACCTGTCCCTAACCTTACCCTTAAACTTACCCACACCACCACACCTGTCCCTAACTCTACCCTTAAACTTACCCACACCACCACACCTGTCCCTAACCCTACCCTTAAACTTACCCACACCACCACACCTGTCCCTAACTCTACCCTTAAACTTACCCACACCACCACACCTGTCCCTAACTCTACCCGTATCCCACCTCAATATCAGCAAAAGTGTTTTGCAATACAATATTAACATAGTAAGTACATTGTACTTATTTTTTGATGGAAGTACATAGTACTTAAGGCCACCTAATATAAAATGTGTTTATATGTGTTAGTATTGCATTGTTACAGATCATTTGATATCTATTGATTACACACCTCAGCACGCGGTCACAGGCTGGAGAAGCTGTTATTGGTTCATTCGTGATCAGACTCGGACTTGTAACGCCAGCTCTCAAAGCCCAAAGTCCCGGGGCTGTGTGCTTTTCAGACGGGCTATCACCGGCCTGCCGACGGACTATAGTGAAATAACATTCCTTTCTTGCGCGCGCACGTGTGTGTGTGTGTGTGTGTGTGTATGGTTCGCGGTTATATCCACTGATGATCGGGTGAAATGATACAGAAATAACATCCCAGTCAATCGCGGGTGGATGAGAGATGAATCATTGTGTTTGTTTGATAAAGATATTTAGCGAGTCCTTTGAGCGTTTCTTCAGACGCTTTCAAAACAATTCCTCACATATACTGACAGGGGAGCAGAAGGTCATTAAATATGCAAATCTTATCCAATCCTAGCCGTGGGCGTTTACTTCCAAGTCGTCAGTGCGGCACGCCCATCAAAACGGACCGTTTTTCAAAGAGCCTCAAAACCAGGGCAGAAAATAGCCTATTACTGATTCATTATGATGTTTCTGAATGTAAAAAACACACACACGTCATAAGTTGACCTCAGACAACAGTATAATTATATATTATATATATATAAAAAAAAGCCAGTTCGTGTCCCCTTTAAGAACACTATTAGATAATACCAGTTTAGCTCAACCAATGAGCAAGCAATGTGTCTGTGGGGTCAAAGGTCACATTAGCTATTAAAGAACAAATACTTCAGGTCAAAGTGTCTGAATCATCATCAGTTTCACTGCTCGTCTCTGTATGAAGAGTTTATGGGTGTAATATGTCTCAGTTTATTTATTTTGCTGTCCTCACATCAGAAATGAATTATAGTGTCCCACTAGAGAAACATCACATCTGTGTCTGAATTGTGTTTGGTTTGATTGTATATATGCAGTAAATGAAGGCGGATTGAGACGGGCTCGCACACACACACACACACACACACACACACACACACACCCTTCAGCCATCACATCATTCCTCACACTGTAGCTGTGAAAACCCTCTCGCCGTCCGGGCATTGTTCTCCACAGCTGCTGCAAAAAGCCGAAATGCCATTTCACAACGCTCCATCATTATAAGAGCTCCAAAACCCAGAGCATCCCGTCCCCAACTCTATTTCATTCTCTATACATCAGGCTCTCTCCACATAGTGCTGTTATTGAACTGCGTTCTTTTTCCCTTGAATTGACCAGCTCACAGATCTCTAAGGCACGGTAAGTTACCTTCCCAACCTCATTGATTCTCTCTCTTTCCTCTTCCTCCTCTTCCTCCTCCTCCTCCCTCCAATGAAGATGAATGTTTTCCACTTCACACTCCACAGCTGAACCCCAATGCATGTACTGAGCAAGTGCAGTTGTGTTGCTCGTCCTCTGTATCTCCCACCGTCCATCCGTCCGTCCGTCCCTGGAGTGTTGTCGCGTCTCATTCTGCTGCGCTGACCGCGGCTCTATTTATATAACCGGGCCTGATCCTCGGCCTGGCGTGACGGGCACGAGGGGTCAGCACAAACACACACACATCACATCACATCATCAGTCACCACACCCGACGAGACGGCCGATTGGTCCGCGATGCCGTGACTCTTGTCTTTTCAGAGCCACTAAATCCCAGTCCAGAAGTTCCCATCCTCCCTCCACACAGTAATGTCTTCCAACATGTCAAGTGTGCTGAATTTGTGATTTTGATCCGTTAAAGATGCGATGGTCTGTTTTGTCTTGCCCGCAGAAAGCACCCGGATGAACAGTATCCTCACCTCACAGACCGAGCCATACGATCTGTCCTTCTCTCGCTCCTTCCAGAGTCTCTCTCATCTCCCCCCTTCCTACGAATCTGCCGTGAAAGCTGACCTCAACAAATACTCCTCGCTCAAGAGACTAAGTATGTGCCAGTGTAATGTCTCAGCTCTGCTAATGATCTTCCTCTAGTCGTTCAGCCCTCTCCGTTTACTTCATGATCAGTCCAGTCATCAGTTACATACAGAAATAAAGTCGCAATCGTGTGATAGAAAGTCCAAATCGGAAGGAAATCGTGACTATTTACAATTGACACTTTTTATTCTGTTTTGTTAATACTTTACAAGTTTCCATTTTTTAACAATAGTTGGTAACACGTTATTTCCCTGATACACACCTCACATAGCCTGGTCCTTCCAGACTCTCGTACATGTCATTCTGGAAAGTCTTGACAAGCGTTAACTTCCTTGAGGGTGGGAACTCTGTTGAAGAAACTATTGGATCGCTAACGTCATCGTTCTCAGCCACTCCCTCTGTTCGCTGATTGGACCGGTTAAAAATTGACCGGAGAATATACCGCAATCCCAGACGGAGTCCTGAAGGAAAATGAAAATTGAGCCGAAAGACGTAGGAGGGCGGAGCCGGGCTATATGTAGTTACTATAGTAATAACAGTCAAATACGCATAGTTACATGAAACTAACCCTAACCCTAATTATAAAGTAAGTACATGTAGTTACTAAAGGTCCTTTCACACTGGACGAGTTTTTTGACGCACGATTAATTCACGTGATGGTTTTATTTTTGATCAGCTGTTTGCTTCCACACCACGTTTATTTTGTGCTTAGATGTCAATTTTTTTTTTTACTTTCGAGGCATCAGAAAAGGCTGTCCCATACAAGGAAGCATTTCTCACGAGATTACAGCTCCTGTGGGAGCTACACACACCGATTTGAGACAGCCTTTTGAGTTAAAACTTGTTGATTTTTTTCTAAACATAATTGTGTCCGCGACTATGGAAAGTGAATGTGTTGCCATCAGTACGACTGTGGCATGTTTACATTGTGACTGGAAACATCGTAATATCAACAGTTGAACATGACAATGAGTGACTTGATTTTAAGAGGACAGCTCACCTTAAGCAGACGCTGCTCCGGATCGACTGGTTCCTGAAGTGTGTGTTTGTCTCGTCAGATGCGGTGCCACTGTCTGGAGGAGCTCCTCAAACTGTCTCACGGACATTCGAAAGTAAGTGCGGACCCGACCATGATAAAGTTTTAGCCCCTGTGCACGATTAGCATACTTCAGACTCTCTGTTCTTTAAGACTGGGTGCACCCAAAACCCTCTTCTCTGTCTTTTAACTACTTAAGCTCTGGGACCTTTTCTGGATTTCCGCCTGGATTTGGCCGACCCAAATTGAAAAGCTTCCCATACACACATACAGTGGTCTTACAAAGTTGGTGTCATTTTACAGGAAACCCTCTCAAGTTTCATAAACCACTACTAAAAGTGATAAACATGTGAGTATATGTTTAGAAAAACACTAGATTACAGAAAACACTGGGAAAAGAAGTGTGTGTGGATCATGTGTGTGGATCATGTGTGCAAGATTTATTCAAATGTATCTGAACCCCCCCCCCCCCCCATACTTATATACAGTGGTATAAATGCAATATCCCTGGGTCATTGAATGGTTTTTTCCAGTGTTTTCTGTAATCTAGTGTTTACAGCCGGAACTGTCTGCAGGGTGCTAGAGCTCACAGGGCCTGAGTTACACACTTTCAACAATCAATTCATAACCAAACAATCAAAAAGCATCTCTTTTTGGGGTTATTACAGCTCAGACAACACATACTCACATGTTTATCACTTTTAGCAGTGCTTTATGAAACTTCAGAGGGTTTCCTGTAAAATTACACCAGTATAGTGTGTGTGTGTGTGTGTGTGTGTGTGTGTGTGTGTGTGTGTGTGTGTGTGTGTGTGTGTGTGTGTGTGTGTGTGTGTGTGTGTGTGTGTGTAGCTTTTACATTTGGGTCGGCCAAATCCAGGCGGAAACGGTCCCAGAGTAATTTAGTGTAAATAAGTTACTGTGTGTCAAACAAATGCCAAAGTGATGCACATCTGCAGAAAGTAGAGACTCTAAGCTTTCATATGAGCACCAGTACCGAGTCCACAGAGTTTAACTGGTTAAAGAAAATGAAAAGCTTGTCTTCACTGGATGATGAAGTGTCCGTGTTTTCTCAGCTGTCGCCGAATGTTGGAGCTCTGAAACGTCACAGACGTCGCAAATTTTGCGTCACGGTTGATGTGAATGATTTTGACGCAAACTATTCGCACTCAAAATATTTTCCGTTACGCATCCAGTGTGAAAGAGCCTTAAATATTACTCAGTACTATAATTACACATTAAAATAAAGTGAAACCCTATAGTTTTATGGATATTTTGAAATAAGGTCACAATTACAGTTGTGAGAAAACATGAGATACAGAGTACCAAATAATTCACTTTAATTCTAATTGTATTTGTTGTAACTACAGCAACGTTTAGTTTGCTGATGTTCGTTAATGCAACAGTGAACTGCACTTTTACAGCATTCATCCATTTAGGTCAAAGTTCATTTGTATATTATATTATGAATGAACAAATGAACAGTGATAAAATATATAGTTATAAATTAAATCCTGAAATCATGGTTCATTCAGGCACTGTATTTCTGTGGATTTTTCTAGCGTTTCAAGACTCAGAAAGTGTAAGTCTGGAGGGCTAACAACAGTCTGTTAGTGTGGGCGATCCAGCATTTACTCAGTGCACATGTGATGGTGTTTGAAGAACGAGACCGTCAGAAGCTGCTCCTGCAGAGTCCTCTCCACTCCATCATGTCAATCAGCGCGTCTTATTTCCTGTCCGCTGCGCCAGCTAATCAGTGATCAACATTCGAGCATGATGCATTGTGTCGTAAACACACTGCGGCTTCTATAGATCGAGTAAACTCGCCGTACATGTAACCGGAGGGAGTCGTGGCTCGCCGCGGAGGTGAGAGCCTTCATTTCAGCCCATCAGGATGTTCTCATTCTTCCTCAACAGGCGGCGATTATCCACTAACACAGGTTGGATCTGAATCTGAAATCACTGAGTAAAGCTTTCTCATGGCCTCAGCCCTATCGTATTGATTCAGCTAGTGGCTGTGTAATAAGGTCTCAGCTCATTATATTCCCTAAGTGAAGAGTAAATTCCCCTGAGGCTTGTGTAATTGCATAAGGAACGCTCCCGGCCCTGAACCCGGCCGAGGCTGGGAAACTGACAGGGCTGTTCATCTGCAATTCTTCCGCGTCCGCCGAGCCTCCACCAGCGAAAACATGCAATCATACACTAAACTCTTCATGGCAGCAGACCCTCCTTCAGCTGTCGAGCGCCAGCGCCTCCATCCAGTCTCAGATAAGCAGGTTATTTGTTGTCGGGTGTAGCCGAGAGGCTGAGCTGTTTCTTTCGGAGCTTCACTGGAGACAGATCGTGTTCTGTCGTTTCTCTCCGAGTATCTTCCTCCTCAGATGTTTATTCTGCTAATATCCACAAACCTCCAAAAGGAGACTCCTTTATGAAGGAAGATTAATTGAATCTGTAATCACCATAAACAGATTATGTGCCATTAATTTCCCCAAATAACAGTGCTCGTCCTTTCGGCGAGTGCGAGATAAATGGAGCTGTTTTATCTCCTAACAAACTGAATCTGATCCTCTCAAGAGACGCTGTTCGAAATGTCCCACGAATATGACTGCCACTACCTCGGGCTGTGAAATATTGTGCACTTTTGTATTTCTCACAAACCTCTCATCACAGTTATTCGATTAATTCTCACTTAAAGAAAGATTTGTGGCTGTAATTTTGTTTGAGACACTTCTTTATTGCATTGACTTCGATATTACTGGGCTGTAAATGTGTGGAGAAATCTATCAAGTGTAACTGAGACTCAAGGACATCAGCCTCCCCAGATTGTATTCATTACACCTCAAGCGGAGGATAATTTCATTATTTCCATTTCCAATCCTGCGGTGCGTTACAGTCCTGGACGTGTCTGAAGCTCTCGAGCTGAGATGCTCCAGGAATACTTTAGACAAAAGAAAGTCTCTCTGGTTTAAAGCGTCTCCATTCTGACAGGTCAATCATCATGCGCTGGAGTACTTCTATAGATTCGCTGGATCAATCGCGTTCTTCTTCTGAGGTAAATCCAGGGCTTATTCCTCACAGCGTGTCGTCTTCCGAACTCGATGAAAAGGAGAGGAATGGAGAAGTTTGAAGTTTGTTTATGGAGGTGATGGAGGCGTTCACAGGTCCGCACGCCTCCCGTGGAGGATTAGGACACACACTTTTAACAAAAGTTTAATATATGCAAGTTTTTTTTATTGTACTATTTTATTGTTGTTGTATTTTCATTAAAAATAGGCTAATAACGAACAAAAAAATAAACATTCGTTTGAAAGTAATTAAAGAGGAAATTATGAGGTAAGCAATATCATACGAGCAAGAGCTTTCCAGAGTAGCCGATATCAGCACGATATTCATTTTATACAACAGTTCGATAAACAACAAGTTGTCATTTTTTACAGTTTTGCTCTATTTTAACAACTAAAATAGATTCAAGCAAAGTGTAGGCTTCGTTCTCGAATAATTCAGCATTTTGAACAGTCGGTTAGAACAAATTATAGTTGAATGATTCTAGAATCCACTCACGCTGCCAACTACACTGGCAGTTTTATAGTTTCATAGGCCTGGAATAATTACAATTTCCCCAACATTTCATATTTCTATAATTAAAATATTATATTTAGAACATAAATCTAAGAATCTCATTAGTAAGGCAATTGTAATTAGAGTGTAAGTGGATTTTGATAAATGGTAAGATGGATTTTGCTGATCTGCCTGTTTGGTTGACCTGTTTAGCCGACACGTTAGTAACATGCGTTTTGTCCGACTCATAGCGCGCGTCCTCGATGCGTGATTTACCATATAATGGGGTCTGGGGTCACGGAAAACTCTGAAACATCACAAACGTCACAGATTCGCGTCATGGCTGATGTGAATGATTTTGACGCAAACTATTCGCACGCAAAGTATTCGCTTTCCGTTACGCGTCCGGTGTGAAAGGGCCTTTAGATGCTGTGTGCAACCATGTTATTTCCTAGTGAAGCAGGATATTCAGTGAGAAAAGAGTAGGATGGGATTTGGTTTTATCCATTGACGACTATGTTTTTATCTCAGAATTGACCCAGATGCTTGAAAAGCCAAAAGTAGTTTCAGGGGCAAAAGCAGTAAGACCTGGGGCTTCATTTATAAAGACGTGCGTATGATGATCCTTAACGGGTCAGTTCACCCAAAGATGTAAACTCTGTCATGAATGCCGTACCCTCATGTCTCTGGACACCCGTCAGACTCCGCTCATCTTCAGACACAGATGAAGATATTTAAGTGTAAATCCGATGCTCAGAAAGGCCTCCATTGGCTCAATGCACTGCACACTCTCAAGAGCCATAAAAGCACTAAAGACTAAAGATCCAGAGTCCATCTCACTACAGCGGCTCTACAATAACTTTATGAAGCCACGAGAATCTGTGCGCAAAAAACCCTAAATAACGACTAATATAGAGATGACCGATTTCAGAACACACATCATGAAGCTTCAGAGCGTTATGAGTCAGTGAGTCGAATCATGATTCGAAACCATCAATCTGCTGAAACCACGTGACTTTGGTGATCCAAACCGCTGAATCGACTCACTGATTCATAACGCTCCAAACCGCTGAATCGACTCACTGATTCATAACGCTCTGAACTGCTGAATTGACTCACTGATTCATAACGCTCCAAACCGCTGAATCGACTCACTGATTCATAACGCTCTGAACTGCTGAATTGACTCACTGATTCATAACACTCCGAACAGCTGAATCGACTCACTGATTCATAACGCTTCGAAGCATCATGATGTTTGTTCTGAAATCGGTCATCTCTATATTAGTCGTTATTTAGGTTTTTTGCGCACAGAATCTATTCTCGTCTCTTCATAAAGTTATTGTAGAGCCGCTGTAGTGAGATGGACTCTGGATCTTTAGTCTTTAGTGCTTTTATGGGTCTTGAGAGTGTGCAGTGCATTGAGCCAATGGAGGCCTTTCTGAGCATCGGATTCACACTAAAATATCTTCATCTGTGTCTGAAGATGAGCGGAGTCTGACGGGTGTCCAGCGACATGAGGGGACGGCATTCATGACAGAATTTACATTTTTGGGTGAACTGACCCTTTGTGAACCTACGACAGTTTCCCAAAATGTTCCCATGAATGATTTATAAAGCGTCTACGTGCACAAAAAGTGCATCTCACAGTTCATCTTGAGTTCAAGTACAATATGTACAAGCAGGACTCCACCTACAGGATGCCCACATCGCTGTTGTGTTTTATAAATGAGCCCCCAGGAACATGCATTGGCAAGTAATCTTGTTTTCAGGTTGACTTGAGTACTGTGACACTTACACTGCTTTTTTTTTTCCACAGCGGATAAGGACGTCGACGACTACTACAGCAGGAAGAGGCATCTTCCAGACCTAGCGGCACGAGGGACTCTTCCGTTGCACATGATGAAGATGAACCAGGAGTCTCAGAGCAACCAACAGCAGCAGCAGCCGCAGCAGCAGCCGCAGCAAGCACCCCGCCAGCGTCCCCGCAGAGTTCAGAGGGCCATGTCCCAGGACCGCGTGCTGTCCCCCGAACGCAGCCACGCGCAGGAATACCCCATCTCCCCCTACAGCATGTCCCCGTACGGCGGACGCATCCTCTCCGACGAGCAGCTCCTGTCGGCTGAACGCCTGCGCTCGCACGAGCGGCTCATCTCGCAGGACCGCCACTACTCGCAGGACCGCATCCACGCCGTGCAGGACCGGCTCCACTCTCAGGAACGCCTGCATTCCCAGGACCGCCTCTACTCGCAGGACCGCCTCTACTCGCAGGATCCGCTGATCTCTCCCGACAAGATGATGTCCATCAAGCGCTCCGGGTTCCACAGCGACAAGTCCATGTCCAGAGCCATATCGCACACGGACGTGTTCATGCCCACCACGCCCGTCCTGGACCGTTATAAGATGACAAAAATGCACTCCCATCCCAGTGCCTCGAACAACATCCCACAGAACACTTCCACCATGAACCAGACGGCCTCCAAGAGGCAGGCCTTCGCCTCCCGCCGCACGCAGACGATGGAGCAGCTGCACTACGTCCCGCAGCAGCAGCAGCAGCAGCATCACCATCACTACCGCACAGGGAGCAAGACCGAAGTGACTGTTTAACCACTCGGGAACTCTCGGGAGCGTGCAAGAGCCAGACTAGTCTCAGATCTGGACCTTTCCAGCAGTTCTTCAGTAACTGACCCAGCACCAGCTACTCTAGAGTCAATACCCAGACCATTCTGTGTGCATTTCCACTCATTTATACGTGTTTGTTGATCACTAACGAGGAAGGACTCGCTTGCCAGATTCTGCATTCGTAAGGGCTTTGCATGGGGATTCGCAGACCGAGTCAGAAGAAGGAAGGTATGGACATGGAACAGAACTGTAGAAATTTATATATAAATACACACATATATATATATAAATACAAATACTGTTTGTACTTCCGGTCCTAGTCAATAGCTTTAGAAGTTCTTATGATGTTCGCGCACTTCTTTTGGTGCCTCTACGGAAATGTTCCACTTCAATAACGAAACGTGGTTTTGTGGGTTAAAAAGCACAATCAAGTAACAGTTTGGTTCTGCTTTCTTTCTGTGGGTGATGGCTAGCATATATCAGTTTGTTCTTCAATTAATGGCCATTAATTCTTTTGCGAAGATGATTGTAAATAAGCTCTTTTAGCACCAGTAAATGGACGAGTCTGCTCTGGTTGGCATTTGTATTATTGTAGTTTGATTTTTAGAGATTCAAGACTTCTTCAGAACTATAGACAACCCACTAACCCAGTGTTGGACCATTTAAAGTAATATGATACTGTATGTGTGTCTGTTCAAATGTGTTTGTAGAATGAGAATCGGGCGAAAGTTGCTGAAAAATATGACAACTGTTGATTTCTGGCTGTAGACTGTGTTGCAGTGACTCACAAGACAAATGAGTATATTATGCTTGTTGTAGTAGCTTCAAATAAACCGTCCTTATTTTTCTAAACGTGAACATTTATTTGAAAAAGGTTCATGTGCCTCAAAAAAACAATGTGATATTAAAGAGCTCCAGTCTAATAGTCTATGGTATTGGGTGGCTGGAGTCAGGTGAGAAGATACACACACACAGATACCCAAAAAAAAAAAAAAAAAATAACTTTTTATAGAACAACTGAAAGGAACTTGCGTAGAACACAAAAGGAGAATTTGACACATTTAACTCCGCAAGTGTTTTTGAAAAAAGTTGCCAGTATTTTTGGGCATTTTCACCCCCCAAAAAAATCCCAGAGTATTTTGTGTAATATATCAAAAGAAAGAACAGAACATCTGCTTTTAAACTAGCCTTATTCTAGCTTCATACATTCTTTTGTTATCAACACTTAGTTTCATAAATAAGCAACATTTTGAGCAAAAAGCTGAGAAAATCAAGTTTTCAAATACTTCATCCAGATGGGATTCAGAGCGATGATCAAACACAGATGGAGTCCATCAACACCCCAAAGCTTCAGTCCTAGAGCTCATTCAGTGACATCTGGCCATTTTGATTTATATGATGTTTAATGTTGATGATCGCATTATTTTACATATGCATTTGCTGACATATGAGATCACTTGTTTCTGCTTCTTCTTCGTCTGTGTTTTGATCCAGAGAATCTGTACTTGTTCAGAAGATGCGTAATAGCGCCTCCTTTACCGTATTCCCGGGGAAAGAGTTAATAAATGTTCAAACTCTCATTTTCAGGTGAATTCTCCATCCCGCCATATATTTCACCAGCTCTCTCTTTAGGCCATTGCTACACGACAACCTGGCCTAAATGTAAGGAAAGCATTTAAAACTCATGTTACAGTTTACTTTTTGGACACACCAGTCTGAGAGAAAAAGAAATGCAATTACTCACACCTAGAAATCAGAACGGCACGACGAATCGTCACGTCTCCCAGCAGAGCTCCCATGCAGAGACAGAGAAAGCCAACGTATCTGAAAACTAACCAGCCAAATATGCTTCGGCGACTAGGTGATATATTGGGTTATTTTATCATTTTTTGGGACATGTGAATTAATACCCGCTGCTTGCGTCCCAGCCGGAGCTGGAGAAACCTCCTTTAAATTCATTGAACTTCAGGGGTGAAAATGCAATTCTCACACACAAACAAAGCCTTTTGCATTTGCATTCCTTATTTGCAAGAGCTTTAGGGGTGAGTCGGACTCACATCTGCGTTCCTCGTACCTCTCTTCTTCCCTATCAGCATTTAGATGAGAATATGACTCTTAAATGGAGTCTGTGTAGCAGATTGGCAGTAAAACCAGACGCCAGAGCTTCCACTGTGCGCAAATGGCCACCGACTAAAACATCGCTCACATATGAAATAATGAAAAGCCCTCCAGGTCTCTGCTTCTGAGAGCAATGTCTTGTTCAGCCAAAACGCAATGTTTCCTGCTAAAATTTTCATCCCGCTAATGTTGAGGGATAAGGCAGGCTCTCCCTGTATGAATCTGAAACATTATTCGTCAATTATTTACCGTCTGTCAGTCAGAACGGCCGAGTGTGGAGACAAGAGATGCTTTTTAACCGCAGTGGAAAAAGGCTTTTTGTATCAGAAATGGGAGGTTTAGCCTTCAGCTGTGCTGTACAATACACTGAAAACACACTGACTTTCCATCATTCTCTTAAGGACTCTCATAAGGCTTGAAAACACCACATAAATCTTCATATTCCACACGGTACTTGTGAGTAATATAGGCAATGGTGTATTTCTAAAGCTTTTAAAGAAAAAGAAGTGGCTCCGAGCGCTTCCATTAAGTTTACAGTTTGCTCTTGTCTCAAATTAACATATTTCAGAAAGCCTGAGTAAAGAAACGCCACGATTCTCTGGAAATTAGCATACAGGCTGCTTTAATATTACATATACTGCACCATCACCGGCTCTCTTGTAAGTCATTTCTCAAGACTGACCTGTAGCCTAGCAACCAACGTTTCCCATGGAAAATGATTAAAGCTCCTTCTTTAGATTCTGAGCAGGAATCAGGGCTCTGATAGATTTCTGCCCTTCCCGCCGGTGCAAACATGCCCTGTGTGATGTCAGATGTGGACGGTGGCGTGTGACGTGTGCCACACATGACGGATGCAGATGTTTCACATAACTCAATATCAGCAACTTCCTTTGTACTGTACACACATTACTTATTACTCTCAACACGATACTGTATTTCTAAAGGTCCAGTTCAACCACAAATGTCTTTCTTTCAGAACACAAAAGTGACCCATTAAAGTCCGTATGACATTATTTTCCAATGAACGTCCGGCCCTTAAAGCTCATTTGCGCTTGTGCATATTCGAAATACACTACATCGCCAAAAGTGTTTTGCCGCCCCTTCACACACACGTGAGCTTTAACGCCATCCCATTCTCAATCCTTACGGTTTAATATGGAGTCGCTCTAACAGCTTCAGCTCTTCTTTCCTCAAGGGTTAGGAGTGTGTTTATGGGGATTCTTCTAGAAGCGCATTTGTGATGTTGGACGAGAAGGCCTGGCTCTCAGTCTCCGCTCTAATTCATCCCAAAGGTGTTCTATCGGGTTGAGGTCAGGACTCTGTGCAGGCCAGTCCAGTTCCTCCACACCAAACTCCTCATCCATGTCTTTATGGAGCGATGCTTTGAGCACTGGAGCGCAGGCATGCTGGGACAGGAAGGGGCCGTCCCCAAACTGATCCCACAAAGATGGGAGCATGAAATTGTCCAAAATGTCTTGGTGAAGCGTTAAGAGTTCCTTTCACTGGAACTAACCCCTGAAAAACAACCCCAACCCATAATCCCAAGTCAGGCAAGTCCCGTTCTCCTGGCAACCGCCAAACCCAGACTCGTCCATGGGATTGTCAGACAGAGAAGCGTGATTGGTCACTCAGAGAACACGCCTCCACTGCTCTAGAGTCCAGTGGCGGCGCGCTTTACCCCACTGCATCCCACACTCTGCATTGCACTTGGTGATGTGAGGCTTGGATGAGCTGCTCGGCCATGGAAACCCATTCCATGAAGCTCTACACACTGTTCTTGAGCTCATCTGAAGGCCACAGAAGTTTGGAGGTCTGGAGCTCTTGACTGCAGAAAGTTGCCGACTTCTGTGACCCTCAGCATGCGCTGACCCCGCTCTGTGGCTGAGTTGCTGTTGTTCCCAATGGCTTCCACTTTGTTCTAACCCCACTAACAGTTGAGCGTGGAATATTTAGTATAATATTTGGACTTATTGCACAGGTGTCCAGCGATCACGGCCCCACGCTTGAGTTCTCTGAGCTCCTGAGAGCGGCCCATTCTCTCACTGATGTGTGTAGAAGCGTCTGCAGGTCTAGAGCTTGAGTTCTCTGAGCTCCTGAGAGCGGTCCATTCTCTCACTGATGTGTGTAGAAGCGTCTGCAGGACTAGAGCTTGAGTTCTCTGAGCTCCTGAGAGCGGCCCATTCTCTCACTGATGTGTGTAGAAGCGTCTGCAGGTCTAGAGCTTGAGTTCTCTGAGCTCCTGAGAGCGGTCCATTCTCTCACTGATGTGTGTAGAAGCGTCTGCAGGACTAGAGCTTGAGTTCTCTGAGCTCCTGAGAGCGGCCCATTCTCTCACTGATGTGTGTAGAAGCGTCTGCAGGTCTAGAGCTTGAGTTCTCTGAGCTCCTGAGAGCGGCCCATTCTCTCACTGATGTGTGTAGAAGCGTCTGCAGGCCTAGAGCTTGAGTTCTCTGAGCTCCTGAGAGCGGTCCATTCTCTCACTGATGTGTGTAGAAGCGTCTGCAGGACTAGAGCTTGAGTTCTCTGAGCTCCTGAGAGCGGTCCATTCTCTCACTGATGTGTGTAGAAGCGTCTGCAGGACTAGAGCTTGAGTTCTCTGAGCTCCTGAGAGCGGTCCATTCTCTCACTGATGTGTGTAGAAGCGTCTGCAGGACTAGAGCTTGAGTTCTCTGAGCTCCTGAGAGCGGTCCATTCTCTCACTGATGTGTGTAGAAGCGTCTGCAGGACTAGAGCTTGAGTTCTCTGAGCTCCTGAGAGCGGCCCATTCTCTCACTGATGTGTGTAGAAGCGTCTGCAGGACTAGAGCTTGAGTTCTCTGAGCTCCTGAGAGCGGCCCATTCTCTCACTGATGTGTGTAGAAGCGTCTGCAGGACTAGAGCTTGAGTTCTCTGAGCTCCTGAGAGCGGCCCATTCTCTCACTGATGTGTGTAGAAGCGTCTGTAGGTCTAGAGCTTGAGTTCTCTGAGCTCCTGAGAGCGGTCCATTCTCTCACTGATGTGTGTAGAAGCGTCTGCAGGCCTAGAGCTTGAGTTCTCTGAGCTCCTGAGAGCGGCCCATTCTCTCACTGATGTGTGTAGAAGCGTCTGCAGGTCTAGAGCTTGAGTTCTCTGAGCTCCTGAGAGCGGTCCATTCTCTCACTGATGTGTGTAGAAGCGTCTGCAGGACTAGAGCTTGAGTTCTCTGAGCTCCTGAGAGCGGTCCATTCTCTCACTGATGTGTGTAGAAGCGTCTGCAGGACTAGAGCTTGAGTTCTCTGAGCTCCTGAGAGCGGCCCATTCTCTCACTGATGTGTGTAGAAGCGTCTGCAGGCCTAGAGCTTGAGTTCTCTGAGCTCCTGAGAGCGGTCCATTCTCTCACTGATGTGTGTAGAAGCGTCTGCAGGTCTAGAGCTTGAGTTCTCTGAGCTCCTGAGAGCGGCCCATTCTCTCACTGATGTGTGTAGAAGCGTCTGCAGGACTAGAGCTTGAGTTCTCTGAGCTCCTGAGAGCGGTCCATTCTCTCACTGATGTGTGTAGAAGCGTCTGCAGGACTAGAGCTTGAGTTCTCTGAGCTCCTGAGAGCGGCCCATTCTCTCACTGATGTGTGTAGAAGCGTCTGCAGGTCTAGAGCTTGAGTTCTCTGAGCTCCTGAGAGCGGCCCATTCTCTCACTGATGTGTGTAGAAGCGTCTGCAGGCCTAGAGCTTGAGTTCTCTGAGCTCCTGAGAGCGGCCCATTCTCTCACTGATGTGTGTAGAAGCGTCTGCAGGCCTAGAGCTTGAGTTCTCTGAGCTCCTGAGAGCGGCCCATTCTCTCACTGATGTGTGTAGAAGCGTCTGCAGGTCTAGAGCTTGAGTTCTCTGAGCTCCTGAGAGCGGCCCATTCTCTCACTGATGTGTGTAGAAGCGTCTGCAGGACTAGAGCTTGAGTTCTCTGAGCTCCTGAGAGCGGCCCATTCTCTCACTGATGTGTGTAGAAGCGTCTGCAGGCCTAGAGCTTGAGTTCTCTGAGCTCCTGAGAGCGGCCCATTCTCTCACTGATGTGTGTAGAAGCGTCTGCAGGACTAGAGCTTGAGTTACACACCTGTGGCCATGAAGGGGTTGAACACCTGAGGGGCGGCACAATATAAAAATATAGCATGATACTTCAATGGTGTCTGGTTTTATAAATAAATGTCAAAATGTGGTTGCTTGAGAATGTGCATGAGATCAGACATCAGCAAAATCCCTCCAGTGAGATGCTAAGGTAATAGAAAGTGCCGTACCCCAGTGAACTCGTTAGCATTGATGTGACAGCGGTCCTGACGCTCTATAATGAGCTGTATCGTGACCAACTTGATTAATTGCCTTCACCAATTTACCCTTCATTTAATCATGGACGGCTGCCAGTGTCTCTGCACACACAACACACTCGTCCCGTCTGATGTTCTTATCTCCTCCCACTGATATCCACAATCAATACAAAAGCAATCTGAGGAGAAAACCAAAGTTTCTTCTTTAATGCTTTCGGAATAAAGCAGGAAAGATTCCCAGTCCCTGCGATCCAATCTTCAGCTCAAACAAACACGTCTGCGTAAAACACACACACTCAGAGAGAGAGAATGTGGTCTCAGCTCAGGCTGGAGAAGTGTGTGAACGCTTAATGAGCTTAATTTAATAACAGGCTGATCCTGCTTCAGCAGCAATAATCTCCACCGTTCTCGGATGTGGCGGGAATCGCTCTTTTGAGAAACGGATTTCTGTATAACTCTCGTGAGATTGGATCGATCTTCATCTGAAACCCTCTCCAGCTTAAAACCTCTTAACGGTCACCTGGCACTCTCTTTTTGAATCATATATTTGAGTAATTATCATAAATTAGGTATCATTCGAAAGCTTACGAACTCAAAATTCATCCTGGGAAAACCATTTTGAAATTGGACGTTGCGTTACCATGGAAATGGTACTTTAAATTCTTCTAGCAGGCTCCTCCCCTAGTGGGCGGTGTCATGTTTCATATTACATTTGTTTTAACTACTTTATAATCAAAACCTTTTCTAATCTTGACAAAACCCATATCGTCAGAAAGGTCTGAGTTTCAAGGTTCCATATTTGGTGACTTTTTTTTTTGATGGAAGTGACTTCCTCCACACCAAACTCCTCATCCATGTCTTTATGGAGCGATGCTTTGAGCACTGGAGCGCAGTCATGCTGGGACAGGAAGGGGCCGTCCCCAAACTGATCCCACAAAGTTGGGAGCATGAAATTGTCCAAAATGTCTTGCATTAAGAGTTCCTTTCACTGGAACTAAGGGGCCAACACCAAACTGGTCCCACAAAGTTGGGAACATGAAATTGTCCAAAATGTCTTGGTAAAGCGTTAAGAGTTCCTTTCACTGGAACTAAGGGGCCGTCCCCAAACTGCTCCCACAAAGTTGGGAGCATGAAATTGTCCAAAATGTCTTGGTGAAGCATTAAGAGTTCCTTTCACTGGAACTAAGGGGCCGTCCCCAAACTGTTCCCACAAAGCATTTTCCTTTAAATTTCTGTCCAAATGCTTTCCTGTAGCTCAAATAGTAGAGCATGGCGCTAGCAACGCCAATGTCATGGGTTCGATTCCCAGGGAAAGCAAGAAATACTGGACTTAAACAGCGGAATACCGGACACCGCTATCGAGCTAGCGGGACGCCACACACTCCGGGCAGATAGAACATTAGATGGCTCCGGGAAGACCAGAGGTGGTGGATTGTGCATTTATATTAACAAAGCTTGGTGCACAAACTCTGCTATTGTTGGGAGTCATTGTTCAGCTAACCTGGAGTTTCTCATGGTTAAATGTAGACCGTTTTATCTACCGCGGGAGTTCACTTCCACCATTATAACTGCTGCTTATATTCCACCCGATGCTGATGCCAAGCTTGCTATGAAAGAACTTCACGCAGCCATCAGTAAACAACAGACTGATCACCCTGAAGCTGCGTTTATTGTTGCAGGTGACTTTAATCACTCAAACTTAAAGTCAGTGCTACCCAAGTTTCACCAGCATGTTTCCTGCCACACCAGAGGAAACAAAACCTTAGACCATGTTTACACAAACATGGCGGGAGCTTACGTTGCAACACCCCTCCCCCACCTGGGACAGTCAGACCACATCTCTTTGTTCCTCAGCCCCAAATATGCACCCCTCATCAACCGTGTGAAGCCATCAGTGAAGACCATCAAGGTGTGGCCTGCGGGGGCAGATTCCACACTCCAGGAAAGGTTTCTAAACACAGACTGGAGTATGTTTGCTTCTCAAGCCACCAGTGGCGCTCACACGGACATTAACTCCTACACCTCCTCAGTATTGGATCATATCAATACCACCATTGACAGTGTTACAACCCAGAAACAGATCACCACATACCCAAATCAGAAGCCTTGGATGAACAGGGAAGTGCGACTCCTGCTGAAGTCACGCAATACTGCCTTCAGATCAGGAGATGCACAAGCCTACAGCGCATCCAGAGCAAACCTGAAGAGGGGCATCAAAAAGGCCAAGCACTGCTACAAGCTAAAGATAGAGGGACACTTTTCCAACTCTGACCCTCGACGCATGTGGCATGGCATTCAGGCCATCAGTGATTATAAACCCACCCACTCCACCCCCGCAGCCACTGATGTCAACTTCCTGAACGAGCTAAATTACTTTTATGCTCGTTTTGAAAGAGACAACAGAGAAACTGCCACCAAGCTCAAACCCTCAGCTGACCACCCACCAATCACACTCTCCTCCACAGATGTCTGCAAGGCACTGAGCCGGATCAGCGCGCACAAGGCTGCTGGACCAGACAACATCCCTGGTCGTGTTCTCAGGGCATGTGCGGAGCAGCTCGCTGGGGTTTTTACAGACATTTTCAACCTGTCTCTCGCCCAAGCAGCTGTACCATCATGCTTTAAACGCACTTCCATTGTGCCAGTGCCGAAACACTCCAGCCCGAGGTGCCCTAATGACTACCGCCCTGTAGCACTCACACCCATCATTATGAAGTGCTTTGAGCGGCTGGTCCTGGAACACCTAAAAGACTCTATACCATCCACATTGGACTCACACCAGTTTGCCTATCGCAGCAATAGGAGCACAGAGGATGCAGTTTCCATGGCACTGCACTCTGTGCTCACCCATCTGGACAGTAAAAACACCTATGCACGCATGTTGTTTGTTGACTTCAGCTCAGCATTCAACACTGTCATCCCATCCAAGTTAATTGCCAAACTTGGAGACCTGGGCATCAACACTTCAATGTGTAACTGGATTTTGGACTTCCTAACTGACAGACCACAGAATGTTCGATCAGGATCCACCTGCTCCACGTCCATCACACTCAACACTGGTGTACCACAGGGCTGTGTGCTAAGTCCGTTTCTCTACTCCCTCTTCACCTCCGACTGCAAGCCTGTGTATGGAACTAATTCCATCGTCAAGTTTGCGGACGACACTACGGTGATTGGTCTCATCAGCAACAACGATGAGACTGCCTACAGGGAGGAGATCCAGCACCTGGCCACATGGTGCACTGATAATAACCTGCTCCTCAACACCACCAAAACGAAAGAGCTCATCGTGGACTTCAGGAAGGAGTCAAGAGGCACACACGACACCATCCACATCAATGGAATGGCTGTTGAGCGTGTCTCCAATTTCAAGTTCCTGGGGATCCACATCTCGGCGGACATGTCGTGGACGACCAACACCTCCAGCCTGGTCAAGAAGGCTCACCAGCGCCTCTTCTTCCTGAGGACACTGAGGAAGAATCAGCTCTCCTCGGCTATCCTGGTGAACTTCTACCGCTGCGCAATAGAAAGCATCCTGACCAACTGTGTCGCAGTATGGTATGGGAGCTGCTCTGTTGCGGAGCGCAAGGCACTGCAGCGGGTGGTGAAAACTGCCCAGCGCATCACAGGGACTCCACTACCTGCCATCGAGCACATCCAGAGGAAACGCTGTCTGCACCGAGCTCGCAGCATCCTCAAGGACTCCTCTCACCCAGCCCACAGACTGTTTTCTCTCCTGCCCTCCGGCAGGCGTTTCAGGATCCTCCGGACCAGGACCAGCAGACTTAAGAACAGTTTTTTCCCCAGAGCTGTCTCTTTACTGAACTCAAACCCCCGTTGATCCACTTCCCCCATAAACTGCAAACTCTCCTACCTCACACCTACATTCACTTTGTTATTTGCACTACCGACTGTTTATTACAGTAACAACTGTTTACTTATGCATCTTGCACTGCCATATCTTAACTGGATTATGCTCATTTGCACTGCCGACTGTATTTATAGTAACCATGTTTACATTTGCATTTTGCACCGTACTTCTAACTGTAATATGCAACCACTTTCCACTGCACTTTTACACTTTCTTTCGGATAGCTCTGTCCATAATTTATTGCACTACCTTAATCCACTGCTATATTCCTCATATTAGCCTAACATATTATTGTATACCTCTATCTGTAAAATTCTGTTCAAAGTAATAGCCATCTGTATATTATATTCATAGTACATATTCACCTGTACATTCTGTTTACATTCTGTTTATAGTAATAGCCATCTGTATATTTATATTTATTCACTGTATATATTCATCTGTAAATTCAGTTCTGTTTATAGTAATAACCATCTCTCTACTTATACATATTTATATATATTCAGTACATTTTTATGCCCAGCACTTACGCAACCATTGTATATATCCTGCACTTGCTGCTATTGCACTTCTGGTTAGACCTAAACTGCATTTCGTTGCCTTGTACTTGTGTAATGACAATAAAGTTGAATCTAATCTAATCTAATCTAAATGACAAAATGTAAAAAAAAAAATGTGTACCTTGAATGAAATGTAAGTCGCTTTGGATAAAAGCATCTGCCAAATGCATAAATGTAAATGTCACTTCCAGCACAAAAATATGGAACCTTGAGACTCAGACCTTTCCGACGATATGGGTTTTGTCAAGATTAGAAAAGGTTTTGATGATACTGGACTGCTTTCTCTGTCTGGCAATCCCATGGACGAGTCTGGGTTTGGCGGTTGCCAGGAGAACGGGACTCGCCTGATTTGTGATTATGGGGTGGGGTTGTTTTTCAGGGGTTAGTTCCAGTGAAAGGAACTCATAACGCTTCACCAAGACATTTTGGACAATTTCATGCTCCCAACTTTGTGGGAACAGTTTGGGGACGGCCCCTTAGTTCCAGTGAAAGGAACTCTTAACGCTTCACCAAGACATTTTGGACAATTTCATGCTCCCAACTTTGCGGGATCAGTTTGGGGTTGGCCCCTTAGTTCCAGTGAAAGGAACTCTTAATGCTTCACCAAGACATTTTGGACAATTTCATGCTCCCAACTTTGTGGGAACAGTTTGGGGACGGCCCCTTAGTTCCAGTGAAAGGAACTCTTAATGCTTCACCAAGACATTTTGGACAATTTCATGCTCCCAACTTTGTGGGAACAGTTTGGGGACGGCCCCTTAGTTCCAGTGAAAGGAACTCTTAACGCTTCACCAAGACATTTTGGACAATTTCATGCTCCCAACTTTGCGGGATCAGTTTGGGGTTGGCCCCTTAGTTCCAGTGAAAGGAACTCTTAATGCTTCACCAAGACATTTTGGACAATTTCATGCTCCCAACTTTGCGGGAGCAGTTTGGGGACGGCCCCTTAGTTCCAGTGAAAGGAACTCTTAACGCTTCACCAAGACATTTTGGACAATTTCATGTTCCCAACTTTGAGGGACCAGTTTGGGGTTGGTCCCTTAGTTCCAGTGAAAGGAACTCTTAACGCTTCACCAAGACATTTTGGACAATTTCACGCTCCCAACTTTGTGGGAACAGTTTGGGGTTGGCCCCTTAGTTCCAGTGAAAGGAACTCTTAACGCTTCACCAAGACATTTTGGACAATTTCATGTTCCCAACTTTGCGGGATCAGTTTGGGGTTGGCCCCTTAGTTCCAGTGAAAGGAACTCTTAACGCTTCACCAAGACATTTTGGACAATTTCATGTTCCCAACTTTGCGGGATCAGTTTGGGGTTGGCCCCTTAGTTCCAGTGAAAGGAACTCTTAACGCTTCACCAAGACATTTTGGACAATTTCACGCTCCCAACTTTGTGGGAACAGTTTGGGGTTGGCCCCTTAGCTCCAGTGAAAGGAACTCTTAACGCTTCACCAAGACATTTTGGACAATTTCACGCTCCCAACTTTGTGGGAACAGTTTGGGGTTGGCCCCTTAGCTCCAGTGAAAGGAACTCTTAACGCTTCACCAAGACATTTTGGACAATTTCACGCTCCCAACTTTGTGGGAACAGTTTGGGGTTGGCCCCTTAGTTCCAGTGAAAGGAACTCTTAACGCTTCACCAAGACATTTTGGACAATTTCACGCTCCCAACTTTGTGGGAACAGTTTGGGGTTGGCCCCTTAGTTCCAGTGAAAGGAACTCTTAACGCTTCACCAAGACATTTTGGACAATTTCACGCTCCCAACTTTGTGGGAACAGTTTGGGGTTGGCCCCTTAGTTCCAGTGAAAGGAACTCTTAACGCTTCACCAAGACATTTTGGACAATTTCATGCTCCCAACTTTGCGGGATCAGTTTGGGGTTGGCCCCTTAGCTCCAGTGAAAGGAACTCTTAACGCTTCACCAAGACATTTTGGACAATTTCACGCTCCCAACTTTGTGGGAACAGTTTGGGGTTGGCCCCTTAGTTCCAGTGAAAGGAACTCTTAACGCTTCCCCAAGACATTTTGGACAATTTCACGCTCCCAACTTTGTGGGAACAGTTTGGGGTTGGCCCCTTAGTTCCAGTGAAAGGAACTCTTAACGCTTCACCAAGACATTTTGGACAATTTCACGCTCCCAACTTTGTGGGATCAGTTTGGGGTTGGCCCCTTAGTTCCAGTGAAAGGAACTCTTAACGCTTCACCAAGACATTTTGGACAATTTCACGCTCCCAACTTTGTGGGATCAGTTTGGGGTTGGCCCCTTAGCTCCAGTGAAAGGAACTCTTAACGCTTCACCAAGACATTTTGGACAATTTCACGCTCCCAACTTTGTGGGAACAGTTAGGGGTTGGCCCCTTAGTTCCAGTGAAAGGAACTCTTAACGCTTCACCAAGACATTTTGGACAATTTCACGCTCCCAACTTTGTGGGAACAGTTTGGGGTTGGCCCCTTAGTTCCAGTGAAAGGAACTCTTAACGCTTCCCCAAGACATTTTGGACAATTTCACGCTCCCAACTTTGTGGGAACAGTTTGGGGTTGGCCCCTTAGTTCCAGTGAAAGGAACTCTTAACGCTTCACCAAGACATTTTGGACAATTTCACGCTCCCAACTTTGTGGGATCAGTTTGGGGTTGGCCCCTTAGTTCCAGTGAAAGGAACTCTTAACGCTTCACCAAGACATTTTGGACAATTTCACGCTCCCAACTTTGTGGGATCAGTTTGGGGTTGGCCCCTTAGCTCCAGTGAAAGGAACTCTTAACGCTTCACCAAGACATTTTGGACAATTTCACGCTCCCAACTTTGTGGGAACAGTTTGGGGTTGGCCCCTTAGTTCCAGTGAAAGGAACTCTTAACGCTTCACCAAGACATTTTGGACAATTTCACGCTCCCAACTTTGTGGGAACAGTTTGGGGTTGGCCCCTTAGTTCCAGTGAAAGGAACTCTTAACGCTTCACCAAGACATTTTGGACAATTTCACGCTCCCAACTTTGTGGGAACAGTTTGGGGTTGGCCCCTTAGTTCCAGTGAAAGGAACTCTTAACGCTTCACCAAGACATTTTGGACAATTTCACGCTCCCAACTTTGTGGGATCAGTTTGGGGTTGGCCCCTTAGTTCCAGTGAAAGGAACTCTTAACGCTTCACCAAGACATTTTGGACAATTTCACGCTCCCAACTTTGTGGGATCAGTTTGGGGTTGGCCCCTTAGCTCCAGTGAAAGGAACTCTTAACGCTTCACCAAGACATTTTGGACAATTTCATGCTCCCAACTTTGTGGGAACAGTTTGGGGTTGGCTCCTTAGCTCCAGTGAAAGGAACTCTTAACGCTTCACCAAGACATTTTGGACAATTTCACGCTCCCAACTTTGTGGGATCAGTTTGGGGTTGGCCCCTTAGCTCCAGTGAAAGGAACTCTTAACGCTTCACCAAGACATTTTGGACAATTTCACGCTCCCAACTTTGTGGGATCAGTTTGGGGTTGGCCCCTTAGTTCCAGTGAAAGGAACTCTTAACGCTTCACCAAGACATTTTGGACAATTTCACGCTCCCAACTTTGTGGGATCAGTTTGGGGTTGGCCCCTTAGCTCCAGTGAAAGGAACTCTTAACGCTTCACCAAGACATTTTGGACAATTTCATGCTCCCAACTTTGTGGGAACAGTTTGGGGTTGGCCCCTTAGTTCCAGTGAAAGGAACTCTTAACGCTTCACCAAGACATTTTGGACAATTTCATGCTCCCAACTTTGTGGGAACAGTTTGGGGTTGGCCCCTTAGCTCCAGTGAAAGGAACTCTTAACGCTTCACCAAGACATTTTGGACAATTTCATGCTCCCAACTTTGTGGGACCAGTTTGGGGTTGGCCCCTTAGCTCCAGTGAAAGGAACTCTTAACGCTTCACCAAGACATTTTGGACAATTTCACGCTCCCAACTTTGTGGGAACAGTTTGGGGTTGGCCCCTTAGTTCCAGTGAAAGGAACTCTTAACGCTTCACCAAGACATTTTGGACAATTTCACGCTCCCAACTTTGTGGGAACAGTTTGGGGTTGGCCCCTTAGCTCCAGTGAAAGGAACTCTTAACGCTTCACCAAGACATTTTGGACAATTTCACGCTCCCAACTTTGTACAGTATTTTTTATTTACAGTAAATGTAAACTTCCATAACTTTTTCATACTTTCATATTTTGAAATGCTTTGACTTCAGCAATAATCTGCAGAGTGTCTGCTCTAAAACAAGACCAAACTTTATATTCCAAAGCATTCCTGAATTACAGCCCTTTAAGTTTTATTCTCAAAAAGGGGGTGACAGTCAACATTGTACTCTTACTGTACGTGACCCATTATAAGACCATTTCAAGGAAATTCAAAATGGCCGCCTGTCTTTGAGGTAATGCAGTCGCTTTGATTGGGCCGTTCTGAAGTCCTTCTGTTTCCACCCTGAACGATGGAAATGTGTTGACACACCGTGTTATTGTCGTATAAGCAGCTTCTGTTGTGTAGTTGTGATTTAGCTGAAGATCAGGTCACATTTTATGAGCAATTTGTTTAGAAATGCAGGAAACTCAAAGGTTCACACACATATTTTCTGCAAATGAAGATGGAAACGCATCTCTGGTGCGCCTGAAACCTTAAACCGCACGCTTCTCTTTCACGAGCGCGATCTTCGCTTCAAGAAATGCAAATGCAGTTTAAAGTGCCTCTTAACCGCTGCGGTGAGTAACGAGCAGCACATTAATCATCTTTAACTGAACACAAACAAATGCAGAGCAGCTCCCCTTACATTTTGTGTCTGTTTGTAGAAATCGTTCATATTTATTTCCTTAGCGTGTTTGTCTTCTATCCCTGAGTCTGGGACACGAGAGCGAGGAGGAGCACATGCAGTAATTGGATTCTGTGTGGATGTATGGCTCAGTTTCTCCGCTCGGGCTCTGGACGTGTTGTTGGGTTTGTGACCCTGGAGGCTGAGATTCACACCAACACCGACTGACACCAGCACTGAGAGAACAGCTGGAGAACACACACACACACACACACACACACACACACACACACACACACACACACACACACACACACACACACACACACACACACACACACACACACACACACACACACACACACACACACACACCTGAGACAGTGAGGAGAAACATGTGTGAGACAGGTATATTGAGGAACATGCAGACACACACACACACACACACACACACACTCACACACACACACACACACACACACACACACACACACACACACACACACACCTGAGACAGTGAGGAGAAACATGTGTGAGACAGGTATATTGAGGAACATGCAGACACACACACACACACACACACACACACACACACACACACACACACCTGAGACAGTGAGGAGAAACATGTGTGAGACAGGTATATTGAGGAACATGCAGACACACACACACACTCACACACACACACACACACACACACACACACACACACACACACACACACACACACACACACACACACACACACACACACACACACACACACACACACACACACACACACACACACACATACACACACACACTCTCTCTCACACACACACACACACACACCAATAATAATTCTATATGATAAATCACCAATATCATAATAATATGTGAATTAAGTCATAATGTCATATATTTTATATTCATATTTGATTTAAAAATCAGCGGATATTGCGGCTGACTCCTCTCCACTAATGCTGTTTCACTAAACGAGGTTCGGGAGGAACATGTCAGATAATTGACACAGGTGGAGAGTACTCAGCTAATCAACAAAGAGGTATATATACGCAGCCGTCCTACCTCCATTTTGTTGACAGTTTTTTCAGCATCCCTCCACCACCCCTTCTCCACATCTTGCCCTATCTTTTAGTTCTAAACCACTTACATACGGGGGGTACTCTGGGTTCGGGCCGAAGTCCGAGCTCGAAGCCCTCCCCCCCGGACAGCACGCCAAATACGCAATTCAATTAACTCTCTACAAATTATATGTAAGTGTGAACTCGTGAATTGTGATGAATATCTCAATGAAATGCCTGAGGGCACATCAATAAAAACATTATTAATGTTTCATATCCCATAAATGTCCATGTTGAGTCCATGCAGACGATCTTTATTTAATGATGCATTTCTTGACAATGATCATAACTCATCATATATTTCATACAGCAACTCGACGAAGAAATACTTTGAATGTGGATCGTCCAATCAGATTTGATCTGTGTGATGATGTCTGTCGATGATTGGATTGAGCTTCTGTCGTTCATATCGTCCTTCACTAAACTATCCCAGCACTTAGCTGAGGTTTCCACGGTAACATGAACTTCCCGGAGTTCAAATCGGTTCATTATGACCACAGCATTAAAGAATCTACAGGACGGGTTCTGACTCTGGTCCCGCGGCCGCAGGAAACACTTAATAAACCCAGTCAGCGACACACTCACGCCCTCCTCTCACACACACACACACACACACACACACACACACACACACACACACACACACACACACACACACACACACACACACACACACACACACACACACACACACACACACACACACACACACACACACACACACACACACACACACACACACACTCCTCACTGATGATGATGATGATGATGATGATGATGATGATGATGATGATGATGATGATGGGAGAACTTCTTCAGTTTCCTGGAACTTCCCGTCTTCAGAACTCCTGATCACAATCAACTAATTTAACAAATCACAAGATAACACTCATTAATATCAGCTACTCTGCAGGAGGCGCTCAGGTGATGCACACGTGACGCACATCCAGGGTGCTTACAAGAATACAATGAGCTGAATGTTCGTCTTGATGTCAATTTAAAGGGAGACACAGCTGTATATTAAGGGCAGGACACAGCTGTATATTAAGGGTGCGGGACACAGCTGTATATTAAGGGTGCGGGACACAGCTGTATATTAAGGGCGGGACACAGCTGTATATTAAGGGCGGGACACAGCTGTATATTAAGGGGGCGACACAGCTGTATATTAAGGGCGGGACACAGCTGTATATTAAGGGCGGGACACAGCTGTATATTAAGGGGGCGACACAGCTGTATATTAAGGGCGGGACACAGCTGTATATTAAGGGGGCGACACAGCTGTATATTAAGGGGGCGACACAGCTGTATATTAAGGGCGGGACACAGCTGTATATTAAGGGCGGGACACAGCTGTATATTAAGGGGGGGACACAGCTGTATATTAAGGGCGGGACACAGCTGTATATTAAGGGCGGGACACAGCTGCATATTAAGGGTGCGGGACACAGCTGTATATTAAGGGCGGGACACAGCTGTATATTAAGGGCGGGACACAGCTGTATATTAAGGGCGGGACACAGCTGTATATTAAGGGCGGGACACAGCTGTATATTAAGGGGGCGACACAGCTGTATATTAAGGGCGGGACACAGCTGTATATTAAGGGCGGGACACAGCTGTATATTAAGGGGGCGACACAGCTGTATATTAAGGGCGGGACACAGCTGTATATTAAGGGTGCAGGACACAGCTGTATATTAAGGGCAGGACACAGCTGTATATTAAGGGCGGGACACAGCTGTATATTAAGGGCGGGACACAGCTGTATATTAAGGGCGGGACACAGCTGTATATTAAGGGGGCGACACAGCTGTATATTAAGGGCGGGACACAGCTGTATATTAAGGGCGGGACACAGCTGTATATTAAGGGCGGGACACAGCTGTATATTAAGGGCGGGACACAGCTGTATATTAAGGGGGCGACACAGCTGTATATTAAGGGCGGGACACAGCTGTATATTAAGGGCGGGACACAGCTGTATATTAAGGGCGGGACACAGCTGTATATTAAGGGGGCGACACAGCTGTATATTAAGGGCGGGACACAGCTGTATATTAAGGGGGCGACACAGCTGTATATTAAGGGGGCGACACAGCTGTATATTAAGGGCGGGACACAGCTGTATATTAAGGGCGGGACACAGCTGTATATTAAGGGGGCGACACAGCTGTATATTAAGGGCGGGACACAGCTGTATATTAAGGGCGGGACACAGCTGTATATTAAGGGCGGGACACAGCTGTATATTAAGGGTGCGGGACACAGCTGTATATTAAGGGTGCGGGACACAGCTGTATATTAAGGGTGCGGGACACAGCTGTATATTAAGGGTGCGGGACACAGCTGTATATTAAGGGCGGGACACAGCTGTATATTAAGGGGGCGACACAGCTGTATATTAAGGGTGGGACACAGCTGTATATTAAGGGCGGGACACAGCTGTATATTAAGGGGGCGACACAGCTGTATATTAAGGGCGGGACACAGCTGTATATTAAGGGTGGGACACAGCTGTATATTAAGGGTGCGGGACACAGCTGTATATTAAGGGTGCGGGACACAGCTGTATATTAAGGGTGCGGGACACAGCTGTATATTAAGGGCGGGACACAGCTGTATATTAAGGGCGGGACACAGCTGTATATTAAGGGCGGGACACAGCTGTATATTAAGGGCGGGACACAGCTGTATATTAAGGGCGGGACACAGCTGTATATTAAGGGTGCGGGACACAGCTGTATATTAAGGGCGGGACACAGCTGTATATTAAGGGCGGGACACAGCTGTATATTAAGGGCGGGACACAGCTGTATATTAAGGGCGGGACACAGCTGTATATTAAGGGTGCGGGACACAGCTGTATATTAAGGGCGGGACACAGCTGTATATTAAGGGCGGGACACAGCTGTATATTAAGGGCGGGACACAGCTCTATATTAAGGGCGGGACACAGCTGTATATTAAGGGCGGGACACAGCTGTATATTAAGGGTGCGGGACACAGCTGTATATTAAGGGCGGGACACAGCTGTATATTAAGGGCGGGACACAGCTGTATATTAAGGGCGGGACACAGCTGTATATTAAGGGCGGGACACAGCTGTATATTAAGGGTGCGGGACACAGCTGTATATTAAGGGTGGGACACAGCTGTATATTAAGGGCGGGACACAGCTGTATATTAAGGGCGGGACACAGCTCTATATTAAGGGCGGGACACAGCTGTATATTAAGGGTGCGGGACACAGCTGTATATTAAGGGCGGGACACAGCTGTATATTAAGGGCGGGACACAGCTGTATATTAAGGGCGGGACACAGCTGTATATTAAGGGCGGGACACAGCTGTATATTAAGGGCGGGACACAGCTGTATATTAAGGGCGGGACACAGCTGTATATTAAGGGCGGGACACAGCTGTATATTAAGGGCGGGACACAGCTGTATATTAAGGGCGGGACACAGCTGTATATTAAGGGCGGGACACAGCTGTATATTAAGGGCGGGACACAGCTGTATATTAAGGGTGGGACACAGCTGTATATTAAGGGCGGGACACAGCTGTATATTAAGGGCGGGACACAGCTGTATATTAAGGGCGGGACACAGCTGTATATTAAGGGCGGGACACAGCTGTATATTAAGGGCAGGACACAGCTGTATATTAAGGGCGGGACACAGCTAGCTCACACACTGTCTGATCCCAAAACAAATTGACTATAACTCGTGTGTGAAGCACAAGGACAGGAGGGATTGTGATGAGAGGGAAGGATGAAGAAAAGTTGAGACCAATTAGTGTTAAAGTGCTGTCTTGGCTGTCAAGTCCTCCACGTTCCCTCTGTTCTGTGAGACGGACCGCACTTGAGCTGTGAATGTGCTGCAGACGGCCCTGAACAGCACAGATATGAACACAGCTTCCCTGGCTAGAAGAGCTTCATCACTCTCTCATTCTAATATCAACACTTCGTTCACACGGCTGGCTCATCATGGACTGCATGAAGGACTGAGGGTGGAAGAAGCCGGAGGGCAGGGATCCAGGGCTCCAGCTCTCTGATGCGGTTCAGGAGGTCCGGGATCCAGACGGCCCGCAGGGACGGACAGGCGCTCTTGATCCAGCTCGAGTTCTGTGAAGTCTCCGCTGAACATGAAGACCTATGAAGTGAAAGCACAGCTGTATCGTGTTTATTCTCTCCTCATCTCCGTCAGATTGCCGTCTCTTGCGTGCATCACTTCAGTCTTTAGTTATTACAGCATAATATTTCCCACAATGCAGTGTGTCCAGAGTTGTGATGAGCTCGTGTTAGTGAAGGGTTTGAGCTGGTGAAGTGAACATCACATCCTGCCGAGATCCTTCAGCAGTTACTGATCCGCTTTTCTTCATGAGACTTTACATCGTTCAGAGATTTAATGCCTTTAAAAGAGCAACACCATCTCTTGCCCAAGAGCAGAAAGACACGGATGTTTCCCTCTAGCCGGTGTGTGTGAGTGTGTGTGTGTGTGTGAGTGTGTGTGTGTGTGTGAGTGTGCGAGTGTGTGTGTATGAGTGTGTGTGTGTGTGTGTGTGTGTGTGTGTCTCCTCCTCTTCCATCTGATTCCAGTCCCATCAGTGGATCTGCTCGTCTCTGTCAGATTCACCAGGAGTTCATGCAAAGCGTCATTGCTTACAAATCCCAATCTCTTAACTAAAAAAGGTCAGCTGTCATAAAGCATCCCACTCTCCCGCTCTCTCTCTCTCTCTCTCTCTCCCTCTCTCTCTCTCTCTGTCTCTCTCTCTCTCTCTCTCTCTCTCTCTCTCTCTCTCTCGCTGCAAAACTTTTTTCTTTTTTTTGTTCGGACAGTTTTTAAGGCGTTAGAACGTGAATTATTGAGATTCTGTAAGTCTGCTAGTGAGTTCAGAACGATCTCCTTAGGTTCAGACACCCGTCTTTAAAACATGTTCCGTCTTTTAGAAGACAGGTGTATGTGTTTTTGGATATAAGGAAATGCCCTTATATCCTCTTGAAGAAATACATCTTTTTTTGGATGATACTTTTGGAAAACTGGTGAATTTTTTTCCAGACATTGAGAAGTTTGTCCGGTCCGTCGCAGTCCTTCAGAAAGCATTGGGTTTGATCTTTTGACTGAAAAGAAGCGTTTGCGGTTAAAGAAGCATCTTACTGTGATAAGAAAGGGCAGGAGAGGAGGGATAAAAGGTTTTTGACTAACTGATCAGAAAGGCATCACGTGGTGTTTCTTACTTTTTTCCTTTTCTGTTATGTCTGTCGTTCTTCCTCTTAAACCCATATATGGATAATTTAAGGGTGGGCTCCATTAATGTTAACGGTGGGAGGGATAGACATAAACGAGGTTTGTTAAAAAGATTAAATCTTGTATTGCTTCAAGAAACTCATAGTGATGCAGAAAATGAAATTGATTGGAAAATGTGCTGGAAGGGGCAACAGATATTCAGTCATGGGACAAATTATAGTGCAAGTGTGGCCATTCTCTTTCTCCGGAGACTAGAGCTAATATTTTAAGCTCTTGGGGGATTGGAATCGCACAGGACATTTTACCGTTGATCGAACTTCTGAGGAACCTCATATGCAATCCTCTAGTTACTTGTCCAATTTAGTAAAAGAAACGGCACTTTTAGATATGTGGAGGATAAAAAACAATACTGCTAGACAATACACTTGGGTAAAAGTATCTGAAAATAGAGTGAGTGCTGCCCGGTTGGACAGAATTTATATATCTAAATGTCTTAGTAATCGTGTCATTGTTTTTAAGGAAATCTTCACACTGGCATTTTAATGGAAAGTTATTACAAGATGTCAATTTCTGTAAACCTTTTGTGGTTTTCTGGGAATGTTGGAAAAAAACAAAACATACTTTTGAAAATTTAAGACAATGGTGGGAAATTGGGAAAACACAAATACAAATGTTTTGGCAGCAATATACTGTCAATTCCACAAATATGACAAAAAAAACTATTCTAATTCTTAAAAGATCTATTGATTCAACTGAAAAAGATTTGTTGGAGAGACATGATCCTGGTTTGTCTCATTGTTTACAACAAAAAAAGAGTAAATTTTTAAATGAAAGGGTGAAAGGAGCCTTGGTGAGGTCTCGTTTTGTCTCAGTAAATGAGATGGATGCCCCAAGTGCATATATATATATATTTTAACTTGGAACGTTCAGTAGCACAGCACACACAAATGGCTTGCCTCCGTCTGTCTGATGGAAGGGTTACCACAAACATTGCAGAAATGCGTCGTCATGAGTGGATTTTTATTCCCGTTTATATACTGCAGAACATTGTGACTCGGACTGTGCTGAACAGTTATTTCAAGGTCTTCCTAAACTGGACTCTGATTCAAAGACTGCTTTGGAGGAGCTTACATCTGCTGCGACACAGCTCAGCTCGGGGCGTTCCCCTGGTGCGGATGGGTTGACATCAGAGTTTTAGAAACACTTTTGGAACCTTTTTGGTCTTGATCTCTATGAGGTGTTTTGTGAATGTTACAAAGATGGACTTTTGCCTGTTACATGTCGTCGTGCTGTTCTTTCTTTGCTTCCTAAAAAGGGGATTTGTCTTTGTTAAAGAACTGGAGGCCTGTTTCTTTATTGACCACAGAATATAAGATCCTGTCAAAATGTCTTGCTAACAGGTTAAAGAAATATGTGCATACAATAGTGCATAAAGATCAGACATATTGCATACCAAATAGGTCAATAATGGATCATTTGTTTTTAGTACGAGACATACTAGACATTTGTAAAGTTTTTAATTTAGGAGTTGGATTAGTTGCCCTTGATCAGGAAAAAGCTTTTGATCAGGTAGATCATAGTTACTTATTCAATTTACTTAAAGTTTTTGATTTTGGAGAAGGTTTCTTAAATTGGATAACACTTCTTTATGCCGGTACTTCATGTATGGTAAAAGTTGGGGGAGATTTGAGTAAACCAATTTCTGTCCAAAGGGGAATACGGCAAGGTTGTCCATTGTCTGGGTTGCTGTATAGTATTGCCATCGAACCTTTACTTTCTATTTGAAGAAAGACTAAATGTGGGTTTTCAATACCAAATATGACTTTAAATGTGAATGTATCTCTTACTGCTTATGCTGATGAGTGTGTTGAGTGTGTTGGTTGGAAATGGGAAGGATATTAATGCTCTGTCCGAAGCCCTCCAGGCTTCATCAGCAAAAGTAAATTGGGACAAAAGTGACACTTTTTGGGCAGGTCAAGATACTTTATGTTGTTTACCATTACTGCGGGAAGCTGAAGTGGGGTAAAGAAGGGTTAAAAATCTTGGGAGTTCATTTTGGTTCAAATGAGTTTCAGAAGTTAAATTGGGAGGGTGTAATGGAGAAAGTTTGCACCCGATTGTCTCGCTGGAACTGGTTGCTACCCAAACTATCCTATAGGGGGAGAGTCTTGATTGTAAATAATCTGGTTGCTTCCACCTTGTGGCACAGATGTAATGTGCTACAACCACCTGCTGGACTGGGGCAAGAAGTGCAAAGAAAGCTGGTGACCTTTTTCTGGTCCGGACAACATTGGGTGTGTTCCTCTGTACTGTTTCTCCCGATACAAGAAGGAGGCCACAGTTTGGTGGATATCAGGTCCAGATGAATGACTTTCCGTTTACAAGCTGCCCAGAGACTGTTATATAACAACGAGAGTGTTTGGTTTGACACTGCAGTGGTACTTTTGAGAAGAGCTGGTGGAATGGGACTTGACAAGAATTTGTTTCTGATGAAGCTAGAAGAGACTGAGCTTACAGATCTTAGTCCTTTCTACAAATCTGTCCTGGAAGCTTGGAAGGTCTTTGCTTTTTCAAGATCACCTGCTGGGATGTGGCTGTTGGAGGAACCTTTGTTGCTTAACCCTTTTCTGCCTTCGAGACTCTTATCCTCAGTTTGTTTGCGTACACGTTTACTGGCTGCTGGGTGCACAAAGCTGGGTCATATACTACACACCAGTTTGGAATCATTGGGCAGGAAAGTTGGGATTAAGTCAACACGAATATTACAAAAACTCACCACAGAGGTGTTTGGAGAACTGGACTTTATCTATCATTCTTTCTTGGACAACCCAGCTATAATAGATGAATGGAGAAGTGGATTTGAGTATGGTTTTCCCTGTCTGACTGTAGAAGCTGCTGTGGGGGACTGGCAGGAAGAGGAGAACGGTCTACTGTCTTTTAAAACCCCACAAATGGATGAATTTGAGACGGTGGGAAAGAAAGCCCTGTATGTCACCTGTGTCAAGGTGTCTAATTTACGCTCTTTGACTGGGGTCCTCTCAACGAAATGGACAGATAGTTTTGGTACTGATTCTTCCCCTAAAGGTAGTTGGCGTGTCCTGTACAAACGTCCGATTGACAAGCGGACGGGTGACCTCCAGTGGAGGATTGTACACGGATCTATAGCTACACACAGACTTGTGGTGCATCTTGATCCTAATGTCAGTGTGGGTTGTCCTTTTTGTGCAGAGATTGAGTCTGTTTTTCAGTTGTTAATGCAGTGTACAAGGTTGATGGATGTTTTTTCCTTGTTAACAGAGTGGGTTACATCTTTGGGAGAAAAGTTCTCTTTTCAGTTGTTTATCTTTGGCCCAAAGTATACTGTTGAGCAAAAGAATGTTTTGGTTTTGCTTAATTTTTTATTTAGTAATGTAAAATTAGCAAACTGGAAAACCAGGAAAAACAAGATATTAGGGCAAGGTGCAGTAAATCCAATTGTTATGTTTTTGGGACTAGTGGGTTCTCGTCTAAGAGTGGAATACGCATATTACAAGTTGGCTGGGCGTCTACCCCTTTTTATGGAAATGTGGGGGATAAATGATGTTTTATGTACTGTTTATGAAAATGAATTGGTGTTGAATTTTTAGTGTTTGATTATTTATTTATTTATTTGATTACAAAATTTTTCTCTCTCGCTCTCGCTCGCTCTCTCTCGCTCTCCCGCTTTCTCCTGCTCTCTCGCTCTCTCTCGCTCTCTCTCGCTCTCTCCCGCTCTCTCCCGCTCTCTCGCTCTCCCGCTCTCTCGCTCTCCCGCTCTCTCCCGCTCTCTCTCGCTCTCTCTCGCTCTCTCGCTCTCCTGCTCTCTCTCGCTCTCTCACTCTCCCGCTCTCTCACTCTCCCGCTCTCTCTCGCTCTCTTGCTCTCCCGCTCTCTCCCGCTCTCTCCCGCTCTCTCGCTCTCCTGCTCTCTCGCTCTCTCCCGCTCTCTCCCGCTCTCTCTCTCGCTCTCCCGCTCTCCCGCTTTCTCACTCTCCCGCTCTCTCTCTCTCTCTCTCTCTCACACTCTCCCGCTCTCTCTCTCTCTCTCTCTCTCTCTCTCTCTCTCTCTCACTCTCCCGCTCTCTCACTCTCCCGCTCTCTCTCGCTCTCTTGCTCTCCCGCTCTCTCGCTCTCCTGCTCTCTCGCTCTCTCCCGCTCTCTCCCGCTCTCTCTCTCGCTCTCTCGCTCTCCCGCTCTCCCGCTTTCTCACTCTCCCGCTCTCTCTCTCTCGCTCTCTCGTTCTCCCGCTCTCTCCCGCTCTCTCTCGCTCTCCCGCTCTCCCGCTCTCCCGCTCTCTCACTCTCCCGCTCTCTCTCGCTCTCTTGCTCTCCCGCTCTCTCCCGCTCTCTCCCGCTCTCTCGCTCTCCTGCTCTCTCGCTCTCTCCCGCTCTCTCCCGCTCTCTCTCTCGCTCTCCCGCTCTCCCGCTTTCTCACTCTCCCGCTCTCTCTCCCGCTCTCTCCCGCTCTCTCTCTCGCTCTCCCGCTCTCCCGCTTTCTCACTCTCCCGCTCTCTCTCTCTCTCTCCCGCTCTCTCACTCTCCTGCTCTCTCCCGCTCTCTCGCTCTCCTGCTCTCCCGCTCTACCGCTCTACCGCTCTCTCCCGCTCTCCCGCTCTCTCCCGCTCTCTCTCACTCTCTCGCTCTCCCGCTCTCTCTCACTCTCTCGCTCTCCCGCTCTCTCCCGCTCTCTCCCGCTCTCTCGCTCTCCTGCTCTCCCGCTCTACCGCTCTCCCGCTCTACCGCTCTACCGCTCTCCCGCTCTACCGCTCTACCGCTCTACCGCTCTCCCGCTCTACCGCTCTACCGCTCTCCCGCTCTACCGCTCTACCGCTCTACCGCTCTCCCGCTCTACCGCTCTCCCGCTCTACCGCTCTACCGCTCTCCCGCTCTACCGCTCTACCGCTCTCCCGCTCTTGCTCTCTCTCGCTCTCCCGCTCTTGCTCTCTCTCGCTCTCCCGCTCTCCCGCTTTCTCACTCTCCCGCTCTCTCTCTCTCTCTCCCGCTCTCTCACTCTCCTGCTCTCTCCCGCTCTCTCGCTCTCCTGCTCTCCCGCTCTACCGCTCTACCGCTCTCTCCCGCTCTCCCGCTCTCTCCCGCTCTCTCTCACTCTCTCGCTCTCCCGCTCTCTCTCACTCTCTCGCTCTCCCGCTCTCTCTCACTCTCTCGCTCTCCCGCTCTCTCTCACTCTCTCGCTCTCCCGCTCTCTCTCACTCTCTCGCTCTCCCGCTCTCTCCCGCTCTCTCCCGCTCTCTCGCTCTCCTGCTCTCCCGCTCTACCGCTCTCCCGCTCTACCGCTCTCCCGCTCTACCGCTCTACCGCTCTACCGCTCTCCCGCTCTACCGCTCTACCGCTCTCCCGCTCTACCGCTCTACCGCTCTACCGCTCTCCCGCTCTACCGCTCTCCCGCTCTACCGCTCTACCGCTCTCCCGCTCTACCGCTCTACCGCTCTACCGCTCTACCGCTCTACCGCTCTACCGCTCTCCCGCTCTACCGCTCTCCCGCTCTACCGCTCTACCGCTCTCCCGCTCTCCCGCTCTACCGCTCTCCCGCTCTTGCTCTCTCTCGCTCTCCCGCTCTTGCTCTCTCTCGCTCTCCCGCTCTCTCGCTCTCCCGCTCTCCCGCTCTACCGCTCTACCGCTCTCCCGCTCTTGCTCTCTCTCGCTCTCCCGCTCTCTCGCTCTCCTGCTCTCCTGCTCTCCCGCTCTACCGCTCTCTCGCTCTTGCTCTCTCTCGCTCTCCCGCTCTCTCGCTCTCCTGCTCTCCCGCTCTACCGCTCTCCCGCTCTTGCTCTCTCTCGCTCTCCCGCTCTCTCGCTCTCCTGCTCTCCCGCTCTTGCTCTCTCTCGCTCTCCCGCTCTCTCTCGCTCTCCCGCTCTCTCCCGCTCTCTCTCGCTCTCTCGCTCTCCCGCTCTTGCTCTCTCTCGCTCTCCCGCTCTCTCTCGCTCTCCCGCTCTCTCCCGCTCTCTCTCGCTCTCTCGCTCTCCCGCTCTCTCGCTCTCTCGCTCTCCCGCTCTCTCTCGCTCTCTCGCTCTCCCGCTCTCTCGCTCTCTCGCTCTCCCGCTCTCTCGCTCTCCCGCTCTCTCCCGCTCTCCCGCTCTACCGCTCTCTCTCGCTCTCTCGCTCTCTCGCTCTCCCGCTCTCTCGCTCTCCCGCTCTCTCCCGCTCTCCCGCTCTCCTGCTCTTGCTCTCTCTCGCTCTCCCGCTCTCCCGCTCTCTCTTGCTCTCTCGCTCTCCCGCTCTCTCGCTCTCCCGTTCTCTCGCTCTCCCGCTCTCTCTTGCTCTCTCGCTCTCCTGCTCTCCCGCTCTACCGCTCTCCCGCTCTTGCTCTCTCTCGCTCTCCCGCTCTCTCTCGCTCTCCCGCTCTCTCCCGCTCTCTCTCGCTCTCTCGCTCTCCCGCTCTCTCGCTCTCTCGCTCTCCCGCTCTCTCCCGCTCTCCCGCTCTCTCGCTCTCCCGCTCTCCCGCTCTCCCGCTCTCTCTTGCTCTCTCGCTCTCCCGCTCTCTCGCTCTCCCGCTCTCTCGCTCTCCCGCTCTCTCTTGCTCTCTCGCTCTCACGCTCTCTTGCTCTCCCGCTCTCTCTTGCTCTCTCTCACGCTCTCTCGCTCTCCTGCTCTCTCTTGCTCTCTCTCGCTCTCACGCTCTCTCGCTCTCCCGCTCTCCCGCTCTCCCGCTCTCTCGCTCTCCCGCTCTCCCGCTCTTGCTCTCTCTCGCTCTCTCGCTCTCTCGCTCTCTCGCTCTCCCGCTCTTTCACTCTCTCGCTCTCTCGCTCTCTCGCTCTCCCGCTCTCTCGCTCTCCTGCTCTCCCGCTCTCCCGCTCTTTCGCTCTCTCGCTCTCCTGCTCTCCCGCTCTCCCGCTCTCTCGCTCTCTCGCTCTCTCGCTCTTGCTCTCTCTCGCTCTCTCGCTCTCCCGCTCTTTCGCTCTCTCGCTCTCCCGCTCTTTCGCTCTCTCGCTCTTGCTCTCTCTCGCTCTCTCGCTCTCCCGCTCTTTCGCTCTCGCTCTTGCTCTCTCTCGCTCTCTCGCTCTCCCGCTCTTTCGCTCTCTCGCTCTACCGCTCTACCGCTCTCTCTCTCAAAAAGAGCGAGAAAAAAAGGATTTTTCCTCCTTTTTACAAATGATGTGTGAAGAGCTTTAGGTGTGAGTGTGTCCCAGAACCTCCTCATCGCCAGACGTTCCCTCTCCGGAGCCTCCGTCTGTGAGGAAGCCGATCTCTGTATTGGAGACTCCGGAAGAGCGGCGCGGTGCTCTGAAGCAGATCCAGAGAGAGCTCTGATGAGATCCAGATCCAGAGAGAGCCCTGATGAGATCCAGATCCAGAGAGAGCCCTGATGAGATCCAGATCCAGAGAGAGCCCTGATGAGATCCAGATCCAGAGAGAGCTCTGATGAGATCCAGATCCAGAGAGAGCTCTGATGAGGTCCAGATCCAGAGAGAGCCCTGATGAGATCCAGATCCAGAGAGAGCCCTGATGAGATCCAGATCCAGAGAGAGCCCTGATGAGATCCAGATCCAGAGAGAGCCCTGATGAGATCTAGATCCAGAGAGAGCCCTGATGAGGTCCAGATCCAGAGAGAGCCCTGATGAGATCTAGATCCAGAGAGAGCCCTGATGAGGTCCAGATCCAGAGAGAGCCCTGATGAGATCTAGATCCAGAGAGAGCCCTGATGAGATCCTGATCCAGAGAGAGCCCTGATGAGATCTAGATCCAGAGAGAGCCCTGATGAGATCCTGATCCAGAGAGAGCCCTGATGAGGTCCAGATCCAGAGAGAGCCCTGATGAGATCCAGATCCAGAGAGAGCCCTGATGAGATCCAGATCCAGAGAGAGCCCTGATGAGATCCAGATCCAGAGAGAGCCCTGATGAGATCCAGATCCAGAGAGAGCTCTGATGAGGTCCAGATCCAGAGAGAGCCCTGATGAGATCCAGATCCAGAGAGAGCTCTGATGAGATCCAGATCCAGAGAGAGCCCTGATGAGATCCAGATCCAGAGAGAGCTCTGATGAGATCCAGATCCAGAGAGAGCCCTGATGAGATCCAGATCCAGAGAGAGCCCTGATGAGATCCAGATCCAGAGAGAGCTCTGATGAGGTCCAGATCCAGAGAGAGCCCTGATGAGATCCAGATCCAGAGAGAGCCCTGATGAGATCCGGATCCAGAGAGAGCCCTGATGAGATCCTGATCCAGAGAGAGCCCTGATGAGGTCCAGATCCAGAGAGAGCCCTGATGAGATCCAGATCCAGAGAGAGCCCTGATGAAATCCTGATCCAGAGAGAGCCCTGATGAGATCCAGATCCAGAGAGAGCCCTGATGAGGTCCAGATCCAGAGAGAGCCCTGATGAGGTCCAGATCCAGAGAGAGCCCTGATGAGATCCGGATCCAGAGAGAGCCCTGATGAGATCCTGATCCAGAGAGAGCCCTGATGAGATCCAGATCCAGAGAGAGCCCTGATGAGATCCTGATCCAGAGAGAGCCCTGATGAGGTCCAGATCCAGAGAGAGCCCTGATGAGATCCAGATCCAGAGAGAGCCCTGATGAGGTCCAGATCCAGAGAGAGCCCTGATGAGATCCAGATCCAGAGAGAGCCCTGATGAGATCCAGATCCAGAGAGAGCCCTGATGAGGTCCAGATCCAGAGACAGCCCTGATGAGATCCAGATCCAGAGAGAGCCCTGATGAGGTCCAGATCCAGAGAGAGCCCTGATGAGATCCAGATCCAGAGAGAGCCCTGATGAGATCCTGATCCAGAGAGAGCCCTGATGAGGTCCAGATCCAGAGAGAGCCCTGATGAGATCCTGATCCAGAGAGAGCCCTGATGAGGTCCAGATCCAGAGAGAGCCCTGATGAGATCCAGATCCAGAGAGAGCCCTGATGAGATCCTGATCCAGAGAGAGCCCTGATGAGGTCCAGATCTAGAGAGAGCCCTGATGAGGTCCAGATCCAGAGAGAGCCCTGATGAGGTCCAGATCTAGAGAGAGCCCTGATGAGATCCAGATCCAGAGAGAGCTCTGATGAGGTCCAGATCCAGAGAGAGCCCTGATGAGATCCAGATCCAGAGAGAGCCCTGATGAGGTCCAGATCCAGAGAGAGCCCTGATGAGATCCAGATCCAGAGAGAGCTCTGATGAGGTCCAGATCCAGAGAGAGCCCTGATGAGATCCAGATCCAGAGAGAGCCCTGATGAGATCCAGATCCAGAGAGAGCCCTGATGAGATCCAGATCCAGAGAGAGCCCTGATGAGGTCCAGATCTAGAGAGAGCCCTGATGAGGTCCAGATCCAGAGAGAGCCCTGATGAGATCCAGATCCAGAGAGAGCTCTGATGAGGTCCAGATCCAGAGAGAGCCCTGATGAGATCCAGATCCAGAGAGAGCCCTGATGAGGTCCAGATCCAGAGAGAGCCCTGATGAGGTCCAGATCCAGAAATAGCCCTGATGAGATCCAGATCCAGAGAGAGCCCTGATGAGATCCAGATCCAGAGAGAGCCCTGATGAGATCCAGATCCAGAGAGAGCCCTGATGAGATCCAGATCCAGAGAGAGCCCTGATGAGATCCAGATCCAGAGAGAGCCCTGATGAGAACCAGATCCAGAGACAGCCCTGATGAGATCCAGATCCAGAGAGAGCCCTGATGAGATCCAGATCCAGAGAGAGCCCTGATGAGATCCAGATCCAGAGAGAGCCCTGATGAGATCCAGATCCAGAGAGAGCCCTGATGAGATCCAGATCCAGAGAGAGCCCTGATGAGATCCAGATCCAGAGAGAGCCCTGATGAGAACCAGATCCAGAGACAGCCCTGATGAGATCCAGATCCAGAGAGAGCCCTGATGAGATCCAGATCCAGAGAGAGCCCTGATGAGATCCAGATCCAGAGAGAGCCCTGATGAGAACCAGATCCAGAGAGAGCCCTGATGAGATCCAGATCCAGAGAGAGCCCTGATGAGATCCAGATCCAGAGAGAGCCCTGATGAGATCCAGATCCAGAGAGAGCCCTGATGAGATCCAGATCCAGAGAGAGCCCTGATGAGATCCAGATCCAGAGAGAGCCCTGATGAGATCCAGATCCAGAGAGAGCTCTGATGAGATCCAGATCCAGAGAGAGCCCTGATGAGATCCAGATCCAGAGAGAGCCCTGATGAGATCCAGATCCAGAGAGAGCCCTGATGAGATCCAGATCCAGAGAGAGCCCTGATGAGGTCCAGATCCAGAGAGAGCCCTGATGAGATCCAGATCCAGAGAGAGCCCTGATGAGGTCCAGATCCAGAGAGAGCCCTGATGAGGTCCAGATCCAGAGAGAGCCCTGATGAGATCCAGATCCAGAGAGAGCCCTGATGAGGTCCAGATCCAGAGAGAGCCCTGATGAGATCCAGATCCAGAGAGAGCCCTGATGAGATCCAGATCCAGAGAGAGCTCTGATGAGATCCAGATCCAGAGAGAGCCCTGATGAGGTCCAGATCCAGAGAGAGCCCTGATGAGATCCAGATCCAGAGAGAGCCCTGATGAGATCCAGATCCAGAGAGAGCCCTGATGAGATCCAGATCCAGAGAGAGCCCTGATGAGATCCAGATCCAGAGAGAGCCCTGATGAGGTCCAGATCCAGAGAGAGCCCTGATGAGGTCCAGATCCAGAGAGAGCCCTGATGAGATCCAGATCCAGAGAGAGCCCTGATGAGGTCCAGATCCAGAGAGAGCCCTGATGAGATCCAGATCCAGAGAGAGCCCTGATGAGATCCAGATCCAGAGAGAGCTCTGATGAGATCCAGATCCAGAGAGAGCCCTGATGAGGTCCAGATCCAGAGAGAGCCCTGATGAGGTCCAGATCCAGAGAGAGCCCTGATGAGATCCAGATCCAGAGAGAGCCCTGATGAGATCCAGATCCAGAGAGAGCCCTGATGAGATCCAGATCCAGAGAGAGCCCTGATGAGATCCAGATCCAGAGAGAGCCCTGATGAGGTCCAGATCTAGAGAGAGCCCTGATGAGGTCCAGATCCAGAGAGAGCCCTGATGAGATCCAGATCCAGAGAGAGCCCTGATGAGATCCAGATCCAGAGAGAGCCCTGATGAGAACCAGATCCAGAGAGAGCCCTGATGAGATCCAGATCCAGAGAGAGCCCTGATGAGATCCAGATCCAGAGAGAGCTCTGATGAGATCCAGATCCAGAGAGGGCCCTGATGAGATCCAGATCCAGAGAGAGCCCTGATGAGATCCAGATCCAGAGAGAGCCCTGATGAGATCCAGATCCAGAGAGAGCCCTGATGAGGTCCAGATCCAGAGAGAGCCCTGATGAGATCCAGATCCAGAGAGAGCCCTGATGAGGTCCAGATCCAGAGAGAGCCCTGATGAGATCCAGATCCAGAGAGAGCCCTGATGAGATCCAGATCCAGAGAGAGCTCTGATGAGATCCAGATCCAGAGAGAGCCCTGATGAGGTCCAGATCCAGAGAGAGCCCTGATGAGATCCAGATCCAGAGAGAGCCCTGATGAGATCCTGATCCAGAGAGAGCCCTGATGAGATCCAGATCCAGAGAGAGCCCTGATGAGATCCAGATCCAGAGAGAGCCCTGATGAGATCCAGATCCAGAGAGAGCTCTGATGAGATCCAGATCCAGAGAGAGCCCTGATGAGGTCCAGATCCAGAGAGAGCCCTGATGAGATCCTGATCCAGAGAGAGCCCTGATGAGATCCTGATCCAGAGAGAGCCCTGATGAGATCCAGATCCAGAGAGAGCCCTGATGAGATCCAGATCCAGAGAGAGCTCTGATGAGATCCAGATCCAGAGAGAGCCCTGATGAGGTCCAGATCCAGAGAGAGCCCTGATGAGATCCAGATCCAGAGAGAGCCCTGATGAGATCCAGATCCAGAGAGAGCCCTGATGAGATCCAGATCCAGAGAGAGCCCTGATGAGATCCAGATCCAGAGAGAGCCCTGATGAGATCCAGATCCAGAGAGAGCTCTGATGAGATCCAGATCCAGAGAGAGAGAGCCCTGATGAGCCGTGGTACTAACAAAAACCTTTGGCTAACATTCCCCTTACATTATGAAAACATTATTTCTGAACGTTCAATACATCGAGTTTATCATCTTGTTCAGCGAACATTAAAGGAACATTTCATTGTATCAGTCTTCACACATTATGGGAACGTTGCTTTTAAAAAACTTTCAACTATAACATCTCAGGTTCAAAACCGTCCGTGAACGATGTATAAATGATGCTTTAGTGTTATTAGAGAGCAGATGACTGGAAGATTTCCTTGTCAGAGTGTTCTGAGGACGTTCCCTGTTCTTTGGGAAATCTGTTCTGCTGTGATCATCATTAGACAGAGCGACAGATGAGACGCGGCGTGCTTCAGTCGACTGCTGGGATGCTTTAAAAGCACTGAGCCTCAGGATCACCGCAGGCGTCTTCACTACTTACACACACATACACCAAACACACCCTAATGAGGAGATCTAGTCACGTCACCTTCATCTGTACAGTGCTTTCACACACAGATCGTCTCAAAGCAGCGTCAGTGATCACAGGAGATTAACCCTCTGCTGGTCGTCTTCCCGGACACCTACAAATGAAACTTCCTCCACTCCAGTAAAACCAATGCAAATTATTTTTCTCCAATAATATTTTTCCTTTTTAATTTTGTATTTTGAGATGAGTTGATGGTATTTTTTATATTTATGCAAAAATTAAGGTCTATTTTTGCCATTGAAAATTATACAAAAAAAAAAAATTGTAATTTTTTTTATTTTTATTATTTCAGTATTAAAATATAGACTAGGCCTTCAAAATACAGGTGCTGGTCATATAATGAGAATATCATCAAAAAGTGAAACTTGTATATTTTATTCATTCATTACACACAGACTGATATATTTCAAATGTTTATTTCTTTTAATTTTGATGATTATAACTGACAACTAATAAAATCCCAAATTCAGGATCTCAGAAAATTAGAATATTGTGAAAAGGTTGAATATTGAAGACACCTGGTGCCACACTCTCATCAGCTGATGAACTCAAAACACCTGCAAAGGCCTTTAATGGTCTCTCAGTCGAGTTCTGTAGGCCACACAATCATGGGGAAGACTGCTGACCTGACAGCTGTCCAAAAGATGACCATTGACCCCTTGCACAAGGAGGGCAAGACACAAAAGGTCATTGCAAAAGAGGCTGGCTGTTCCCAGAGCTCTGTGTCCAAGCACATTAATAGAGAGGCGAAGGGAAGGAAAATATGTGCTAGAAAAAAGTGTACAAGCAATAGGGTTAACCGCACCCTGGAGAGGATTGTGAAACAAAACCCATTCAAAAATGTGGGGGAGATTCACAAAGAGTGGACTGCAGCTGGAGTCAGTGCTTCAAGAACAGTGTTGGGAATAACGGCGTTATAGATAAACGCCGTTACTAACGGAATTATTTTTTTCAGTAACGAGTAATCAAACGAATTACTGTTTCTCCCGTTACAACGCCGTTAGCGTAACTGAGAAAAAAAAATGCAGCGTTACTTTAATTGAGCTCACTGAAGCGGTTTTCATCTGAACAGGCTCTCTGTCAGTCGGACCTGCAAAGTGTGTGTGTGTGTGCGCGCGGGCGCGCGTGCCAGCCATGCGTGTTGGGGGTGGGTGGGAAGGTACACATAACTGATGATGATCGGTGGGTGGGAGACAAGGTTGAGGTTGATAGGTTGAGTTCACACACACACACACACACACGCATATGCAAAGTCACACACGACAGAGGTTGAGTTCACACACACACACACACACACACACGCATATGCAAAGTCACACACGACAGGAGGAGTCAGAGCGATGGCAAATCCAACGACTTCAAATGTAGCTTTCGCAAACTGGAAGTATAATCGCTACTTTTCCCTCGTTGAGGTGAAAGGTAAGAATGTTTATGTAACGTGCAAATTATGCCCAGGAGGAAAGAGTCTCTCCACGACGGTGGCAAGTCATTCTAATCTAATGAAGCTCCTCACATCTTCACATGCCACCACAACATTAGTGGCTAAAAACCCAGGTGATAACGTGAGCTCCACTACCAAAGAAGTAGTATAGTACTGATAATATTTACACAATATTTACACTATAGTAGGTCTACAGATAATATTTACAATAATGTATTGAATTTGATAGGTGTCTCTCACATTGTCCCACAGCAATAGTGTAGCCTACATTAATGTACGTTTTATAATAATAATTTATTCTATTTAGTGTCCAATTCATTAATTTAACATATTTAATATTGGGGGCATCCAAGTTATTTGAAATATTTGAACATTTGAAAAAAAAAGAAAAAAAAAGAAAAAAAGTAACGCATTAGTTACTTTTTACTTTCCTTGGTAATTAGTTACTTTTATAATGATGTAACTCAGTTACTAACTCCGTTACTATTTGTAAGAAGTAACTAGTAACTATAACTAATTACTTTTTTAAAGTAACGTGCCCAACACTGTTCAAGAACCACTACACACAGACGTATGACAGACATGGGTTTCAGCTGTCACACTCTTGAACAACAGAAGCGTCAGAAGCGTCTCGCCTCGGCTAAAGACACAAAGGAAAAAAAGTGGCCAAAGTTATGTTCTCTGATGAAAGTAAATTTAGCATTTCCTTTGTAAATCAGGGTCCCCGAGTCTGGAGGAAGAGAGGAGAGGCACACAATCCACGCTGCTTGAGCTCCAGTGTAAAGTTTCCACAGTCAGTGATGGTTTGGGGTGCCATGTCATCTGCTGCTGTTGGTCCACTGTGTGTTCTGAGGTCAGAGGTCAACGCAGCCGTATACCAGGAAGTTTTAGAGCACTTCATGCTTCCTGCTGCTGATCAACTTTATGGAGATGCAGATTTCATTTTCCAGCAGGACTGGGCACCTGCACAGAGAGCCAAAGCAACCAGTGCCTGTTTAAGGACCATGGTATCCCTGTTCCTGATTGGCCAGCAAACTCGCCTGACCTTAACTCCATAGAAGATCTCTGGGGTATTGTGAAGAGGAAGATGTGATATGCAGAAGAGCTGAAGGCCACTATCAGAGCTGGGCTCTCAGAACACCTGAGCAGAGCCACAGACTGATGGACTCATGCCACGCCGCATCACTGCAGTAATTCAGGCAAAAGGAGCCGCACATAAGTATGCTCATATTCTTTCTTTGTATTAAATAACAAGCAAATAGCCTCTAACAGACAATGACATGAGGAGGCGCAGTGCGGCTTAAATTAAATGAAAAAAATCTTTAGTCGGGGCAGCCCTTAGTGTTTATTTCAGACGGGCCTGTATCTGATCCAGCAGGGCACAGAGGGAGTTCTGGGCTGAGCGGAAAGAGCTTCAGAAATGAGCGGATCTCCAGAAAGGCGCTTGATCTCCACTGGAGGAAATATTACCGCTCTTTCTACGCACACACCGCAACAGTCACAATATGACCTCATGTATGTTTTAAAAACACAATTCAACTTATAAATAATACTTTTTAATGGGCCACTTAAAATGTTTATTACAAATAAATTATTAAATTCTAAAAATGAACAAAAAATTGCATTGCATTTGCAATCCTTTGAACCCCCCCCCCCCCCCCCCCCTGATGATATCTGTCCTCTGGAGCGCTAGCGCTTTTCATTTAAAACGCTTTATTTAAAACAATAATTTTTTCAAATAGATGGTGTGGCGAGCAGCGAGGCCGAGGGACCGTGAGGGCGGGACGAGGCGGCGCTCATCAGGGAGGATGAGCGCCAGCTGTGAGTCGCAGCGATCTCGGCCCTCGCGGAGGAGTGAGGGACTATAAAGGAGGAGCGACGACAGTGAGGGACGAGAGAGGACCAGGCCTGGAGTTTATGTTGTATTTTATTTATGTTTTGTTATGTGTTGCTGCAGTCGACCGTGAGGGGCTGCAGCTTATTATTTTCATTTGTATTTGTTTGTATGTAAGCGGCAGTCGACCGCGAGGGGCTGTCGCCGCCATTTTATTTTATATTAAACTTCATTTCCTACGGTCGGTCATTTATGACCGAAAAAAATGAACGCTACTTAATTTTTTTTACGACCAATTAGCATGCTCGAATCATGACCCCAATTGTTTTGTGTGTTTTCATCCCTAATGCTAGAAAAGTCTCCAAGTTTCATATCATTCTGATGAAGCTGTGATATTTAACATTTCAAAACTTTCCGGTCAGAAATGGCCGAAGAGCACCAGAGGTTAACGGAGAGAGAGTGTTTGTGTACAGCAGCTCTAGAGAAAGTTATTGTCCAGCTAAAGTCAGTTTATTTCCGTTGTGAATAATCATTAGTTATTTACTTTGGGGAACTTACACAACACCATTTTCAACTCTCAATGTGTTCCAGAGTACGGATGTGCATAGACGCGTCATTTTTCTTTACAAAATGGCCGCCAAATTACTTGTTTGCATTGCATAATACAGCATTTTTAGTCATTTCTGATAACGTTTTCATCTGTACAGAGGGAAGGTGAAGTGAAGGAGGGACACAGGGGAGAGTCTAGTGGACACGGTCTCTCTGACACTTCAGGGAGGAGTTGGTCGTGTCTCGGCACAGGTCCATACTGCTGCATGTCTGCCGCGAGTGCCAGGATATTCCCCATGCATGCCCCAGAGATCTGAATGTCTCAGACAGAAATGAGGCGGAGTCGATTAGCTGGGCTGTGGACACATGTAGAACATGGAGAGAGCAACAAGCAATCATACAGAAGTGTCATGCCCACTCAAACTGAGCCGTGAAAAGAGGCATGTGGACTGTGCTTTGAAGATAACTGTGCTAGAAATTAAGCATTCACAGTCTATCTGTACTTATTTATTTATTTGGATGGGACAATGCATATTGATGAACGTACAATATAAATTGACTTAAATACAACGTATTTAGCACAAAGCTAATTTCCATCCGTAGTCCCAGACATGGATAAACAAACAAAAGAACAAAACAAACCAAAAAACAAACAATATACCAAACATATAATGCTAAATGGGATCAGTCCAGTTGGGTTTGGCGGTTGCCAGGAGAACGGGACTCGCCTGACTGCATTGTGCCAAGTGTAAATTTTGGTGGAGGGGGGACTATGGGGTGGGGTTGTTTTTCAGGGGTTAGTTCCAGTGAAAGGAACTCTTAATGCTTCACCAAGACATTTTGGACAATTTCATGCTCCCAACTTTGTGGGATCAGTTTGGGGACGGCCCCTTAGTTCCAGTGAAAGGAACTCTTAACGCTTCACCAAGACATTTTGGACAATTTCATGCTCCCAACTTTGTGGGATCAGTTTGGGGACGGCCCCTTAGTTCCAGTGAAAGGAACTCTTAACGCTTCACCAAGACATTTTGGACAATTTCATGCTCCCAACTTTGAGGGACCAGTTTGGGGACGGCCCCTTAGTTCTAGTGAAAGGAACTCTTAACGCTTCACCAAGACATTTTGGACAATTTCATGCTCCCAACTTTGTGGGAGCAGTTTGGGGTTGGCCCCTTAGTTCCAGTGAAAGGAACTCTTAATGCTTCACCAAGACATTTTGGACAATTTCATGCTCCCAACTTTGTGGGAGCAGTTTGGGGTTGGCCCCTTAGTTCCAGTGAAAGGAACTCTTAATGCTTCACCAAGACATTTTGGACAATTTCATGCTCCCAACTTTGTGGGACCAGTTTGGGGTTGGCCCCTTAGTTCCAGTGAAAGGAACTCTTAATGCTTCACCAAGACATTTTGGACAATTTCACGCTCCCAACTTTGTGGGACCAGTTTGGGGACGGCCCCTTCCTGTCCCAGCATGCCTGCGCTCCAGTGCTCAAAGCATCGCTCCATAAAGACATGGATGAGGAGTTTGGTGTGGAGGAACTGGACTGGCCTGCACAGAGTCCTGACCTCAACCCGATAGAACACCTTTGGGATGAATTAGAGCGGAGACTCGCCTTCATGATTTAAAACGAAAAGAAAAAAATCGATATTGCGCCGTGACATTTTGTCATTCTTTTCTTTTGTCAAATGATGGACAACGGTTCACATTTTTCCCATGATAATAAAATGAAGTAAATAGTAAATAATAGTAAATAAAATAATTTGTGAAAGTAAAACAAATAAATTAATGTTCAAAGTTAAATAAATAAAAGAGACACTGATAGGGTTTGAATGTCTTAGATTATCCATTTTACAACAGGAACTGGAGGCAAGCAACAGTTTGCTGTTTGATAACTGCCTACAGAACTGAAAGATCTTCCACTTTTCGTTTTCTTTCTTGCCGCATTCAAGGTTGAACTTCTGCTTTCGTGCAGGCGCAGTGATGAGAAATAGAGCAGTCAGTTCTAGCTCTGCTTCAGCTGTGCGATAACCTCACGAGGAGCGACCAGAATTTCTGACATGCCAGAAATTCATCCGATTGCCGATCAGGAGAGGTTTATGGTGTCTCGGTTCCCCCGTACACTGCACGAACACCTCACGACAAACGGTGCACGATAAAGCTGAAAATCGGCCCGACCCAAAAATTGAAATCGGATGAAAATCGCACAGTGTATGCCCAGCTTTAGTGACAGAGAGAACACGCAGAGAGCCCTCCCCGCGCACATTCTCTCTGTCACATATTACGTTCATCAAAATCAAAAGATCGGAAGATCCATGTTGCACGTTGCGCATTCAGAGATTTTTTTCCTTGAATAACCGCTGGGTGTGAATTGACTTTATGCACAGCTGCACTACTTCCTCAACTTCAGCCAGCTCCTTTGTTTCCTGTCTGCCATTGTTGGACAAACTGATTAATCCAGGTGTGCCTGATTATTGTTGTTGTGACTACAGAGGTCAGGCACACCTGGATTAATCAGTTTGTCCAATTGTGCTCAAAAAACAAGGTTACAAGGTGAGCCGGTTGTCCCGTTGGTTATGTTGACTGAAGTTAGCCTATCTTCAGGCGCTGTGTGATATCACTGCGCCGCTGCACTCATGGGGCGGCTCACAGCTCTTGATCATTACGCAGGAATGAGAGAATAGTTCCTGCCATACGGCCTAGAACATCACAACTTCTCATTTCCCGTCGGTCTTAGCACACGATGGAACTACAGAAGAGTCGAGTTTTAAATAGGAAAAATATTGAAATCACGATGCTAACGGTCCAATCCGATTCAATGATGAATGCTAAGCTTGCTAAAAGTGCTACCGCCAGATATAAAGATTGCTGAATGGATTAAAACACGGTCAAACTCTACTGTTTAACTCTACTGGACTTGGAAAATGAGCCTATTTTAAAAAAAGTGGAGTGTTCCTTTAAGTAAAACAATTAGGAACATTTTAAGCCATACAAATATATTTTGTAAGCACATTTTATGTTTTCCACAGACTCCAGTCTGACCCCTGACCTACTCAACACTATGTGACCTACCCATCTGGTACGTGTTGGATCCTGCACCGGATCTGGGCCAACACTGGGTAGTGATCCAGGACTGTTAGACCCAGCTGAGCCATCTCGCTGTAATCATCCCAGACACGCTTTACATCCCACAGATCTGCAAATGCAGGCGTTCTCTCCGTGCCTGATGATGACGGCTGGAGTCCGTGTTTCCGGTGCGTGAGGTGCAGCTCTCCGCCATCATCTCGGCTTGATGAACTCTTCAAGAAGAGGATTATCATTGGGCACATGACAGAAAGACTGACCTGCACACGCCTGAACCACCAAGCCGCAGCGCTAACACATGCTTAGCTCTTAGTTTCAGTGTTGATCCCAAGAGTGCATTTGAGCTATATGAGACCAATTCATTTTCTGCAGCTGTCGGCGTTCCACTGCACTGTGTTCAGCGTCACGTGTTGCAGTCCCTGCGGATTCGTCTTTATGGCCGAGGCGGTTCCTCACAGCTCGTGTGATCCAGGTGAGAGGAGGTTAGTCAAACCGGGAACACATCTTCCCCCTTACATATTCAACCACGACCCTAATCGCTGAGCTCAGCTATGGCGATGGCGTTGATGTCGTGCGCTAGTTTGAGTTGTAGTTCAGTAATGGAGACGGAGAAAGACGCGAGCGAAGCCGTTCGGTCCGTTGTGGCACCGCTACCGAGTGTCCAGAAGTTATAGCCGGAGCGAGAACAATCTGTGCTGAGTTCTGTTGGTGGCCGTGATGTTGTGTCCCGGGAAAAGTGTGATTCTCCAGCTCGCTCTGTTAGTGCTGAAGGAGTTGCTGAAGCTCTATCCGGACGGTAATTGTTTCTCGTGCGGTCAGAAGGTGTGGTCATCATTTACAGCGGCTAGTCAGGGATTTGATTGCTGTCCGTCTCCCACCACCCGCGTAAAGATCCCCGGCCGAATGACCTCCTGCTTTAGACAAACACCAGGTCGTGTGGTCATTTAACTGCTGTCCGAATCCACATCTCTGAGTTTTCCAGAAAATATACTTCAAAATTCACTGTTTATATCCTTTTTGACCCCTGCAGAGCACCGTACGGCTGCGCTTCGCTGTCATTCGGAGGCGTTTCTAGACTTGTATTTCTGTAAATGCTGGCGAGTGTTTACAAGAGCAATATATTTCATCACCGCTCAACAAATAAACAGAAGAAAAGCAGGTAAACATTTGAATCGGGCCGTTATTACGGCAGCATTTATTCTTATCATATCAAGCATATGATGTTTTATTTACAGCACAATCACGTCACGGACCCCGTGAGCAGCCGTTCCCGATCACACAACTCTCCACTGTGAGTAAATCACCATCCCAATGCACACGTTATCATCACTGAGGATCTGCAGTTATTTTTACGGACTTCCATGTGAGAAACAGAGGCGAACGGCGCACGACATACGTCACAAGCAAACGTCAGCGATTGGCTACGGCAGATCCAATAGTTTTAAACTTCAACAGAGTCCCGCCTTCAAGGAAGTAAACGCTGCTCAATGGAGAGCGGCCAGACTCTCTGAATCAGTGTTCATTTCGTTGACAAATAATTTTCGTCAGAATTTTTGTCAACAACTTTTTTCACTGACGAAAACGAGACAATAACTGAATAAAAACTAGTGTTAGATGACAAAAACTATGAGGAAAATCTACTGTCATTTTCGTCAACAAATAAAAGCGAGAGGAGAATGTTAGTGAGGGGCGATGAGGGAAGAGATGGGGTCAGAACTGATGTCCTGTGTCACAGATGAGCACATTTGATCTGAGCTGATCTAACCGCTGGAGAACACACGGCTCACACACCCCCAATCCAGCTCCAGAGCGGCTCACACACCCCCAATCCAGCTCCAGAGCGGCTCACACACCCCCAATCCAGCTCCAGAGCGGCTCACACACCCCCAATCCAGCTCCAGAGCGGCTCACACACCCCCAATCCAGCTCCAGAGCGGCTCACACACCCCCAATCCAGCTCCAGAGCGACTCACACACCCCCAATCCAGCTCCAGAGCGGCTCACACACCCCCAATCCAGCTCCAGAGCGACTCACACACCCCCAATCCAGCTCCAGAGCGGCTCACACACCCCCAATCCAGCTCCAGAGCGGCTCACGCACCCCCAATCCAGCTCCAGAGCGGCTCACGCACCCCCAATCCAGCTCCAGAGCGGCTCACACACCCCCAATCCAGCTCCAGACGGCTCACACACCCCCAATCCAGCTCCAGACGGCTCACACACCCCCAATCCAGCTCCAGACGGCTCACACACCCCCAATCCAGCTCCAGAGCGGCTCAATCAATAACACACACTCATGCCAGACTATTGTTTATGAACTAATGCTGATGAATAATGACAGTGTTTACTTTACGATGTTTATATAGTAATGTGCTTTAGACGCATATTTGATCTCCTCATCTGAACTTGAATGAGCTCCTGCAACTGCAATAGAGGCGCAGACATTTCAAAATAAGAGTCCCGGTGTATTTCCAGCGTGTTTATAATTAAAAGTCACGCATTATATATTTGTTTTTGCTTACACAATAAATTGTATTTAATTTCATTCCCTTTTAATTCATAGTCAGGAGGAAAGACCAGTATTTGACACATATTCAATAAAGTATCAGGGTTATAATAGTTCACTAAAACCATTAACAAAATCTTCATTACTTGAAATTAAATAAATGTTAACTGAAATTAAAAAAATAAATAAACAAACTTATTTGAAGCTTTAGCTTAACATGATATACTAACTAAAACAGAAATACAAAGTTATAAAAACTATATAGCTGTTTTAAAGTGAATTGAGCTCTTTCGTGTATTTTTAATGTCAAAAACAAAATGATGTCAAAATGTCAGTTCCAGTGTCAGTCGGTCATGTGACGCTTAAATGCTTAATGTATTACAATTGAACTAAACTCATTAGATTTTAGGAGACTAAAACTAGACTAAAACTAAAAACAATTCAGGCGACTAAAATATAACTAAAACTAAATCTGCTGTCAAAATGAACACTGGTCTGAACAAATGAAATGAACGAGACTTCCTAAAAAGACCATAAAACCAGTCCATATGCCTGCGCACTATATTCCAAGTCTTCTGGACCCAGACAGAAATGTAAGCCATTGCTCACTGATGATTCTCATATTGTCATATTGACCTGTGTCATTATGATGAACTGTCCATTTCTTGGCAGAATGAATTAAGAGTAAATGATTTGGGTGAACTATTCCTTTAAACCAATAGATGTTGAATATTCCAGACGTGTTTAAAAAGCATTTGCACACTGAATACAGCTAGTCTTCTGTTTGCATGATGAGTTGTGATTGGTGTTTCCATATATTTTACCATTTATAGCTGTAGCCAATCACAGCGCTCGAGTGAAAATGTGACAATGGCTCTTTCCCGCTGTCCTCCTGATGTTTCCTACAGGATATGCAGATCTAGTCTGAGTCCATGGCTCTTTTGTGGGTTTCTGCCATAAAGGCGAGCACTGGTTCTTAATTGCTCCGTGTAATGAAGGGCATAAATATTAAATTGGGAGCAGGTTGTTGTGTAGATGTGTGTGAGTAATTAAACACGGCCAGACCCACAATCAGTCTCTTTGAACAGAGCATATGTCAGCAGGCGTTTCACTCTCTCTTCGTTCAATACACACACCCTCACACACACACACACACACACCCTCACCTTGCTGTTGGTCTCCAGACGGTTGTACAGCACATTGTCGGAGACTCCTGTGTTGAGCGGGTAGCTCCTGTTCCAGCCCTGAGGGCCGAACCTCCTCCACCGCGGGGAACTAGCACAGGGCGAACACAAGGCTTTTGAACTCGTTCTCTCGGCGCACATCTCCAGAGTATCCTGTCAATTAGGACACATCGGTGTCACGCTTCACATTCTGCCAACAAGATCCGACTGGAGAACAAAGAGAAAGTGTTGAAAGTAAAAACCTTTCATTGTTAGTGTTCCCAGAGGACATCAGCCATTAGGACAGACGAAAGAACGACTCCATTCCCATATATTTAGGAGCTGAGTCTCCTTTTTAATTGTCACCGCTTGTCAGAGCTTTCATGGCCGGGCTCATCGTTTCAAAGCACTTTAGATAGAGGGGGTCCAGAGTCGACAGCACCTCCTCCTCATGGGATTCGTCTGTTTGTTCAAGCAATCCAATAACGTTATTAAGCAAACATCCTCCGCTTATGGGAGCCCTTATACAGCGGTCGATCTGGTGTGATGATATTTCCTCACTACTAAATATTCCACACTCAACTGTTAGTGGGATTAGAACAAAGTGGAAGCCATTGGGAACAACAGCGACTCAGCCACAGAGCGGGGTCAGCGCATGCTGAGGGTCACAGAGCGGGGTCAGCGCATGCTGAGGGTCACAGAAGTCGCCAACTTTCTGCAGAGTCCCAAACTTCTGTGGCCTTCAGATGAGCTCAAGAACAGTGTGTAGAGCTTCATGGAATGGGTTTCCATGGCCGAGCAGCTCATCCAAGCCTTACATCACCAAGTGCAATGCAGAGCGTGGGATGCAGTGGGGTAAAGTGCGCCACCACTGGACTCTAGAGCAGTGGAGACGTGTTCTCTGAGTGACCAATCACGCTTCTCTGTCTGACAATCCCATGGACGAGTCTGGGTTTGGCGGTTGCCAGGAGAACGGGACTCGCCTGACTGCATTGTGCCAAGTGTAAAGTTTGGTGGGGATTATGGGTTCCAGTCCTTATGGGGTGGGGGTGTTTTTCAGGGGTTAGTTCCAGTGAAAGGAACTCTTAACGCTTCACCAAGACATTTTGGACAATTTCATGCTCCCATCTTTGCGGGATCAGTTTGGGGACGGCCCCTTCCTGTCCCAGCATGCCTGCGCTCCAGTGCTCAAAGCATCGCTCCATAAAGACATGGATGAGGAGTTTGGTGTGGAGGATTCAAGCCTGCAACGCTCCTCTCAGAAACTGAAGCCTCCGCACCTTGATCGCCCCCCGGTGGCCGGTCCCAGTATAGCTCATAAACCCCGCCTCTCCATGTATTAGAATGGACGCGAGACACACTAAACAATTAAATTACACTTCAAATAATTGTTTCCTAAAGATGGTTTCTGACATTTTTAGGCAGTTTTTATCACAATGATTTCATTTCAAGTGTTTGTTTTTTAAGTAAGTTTAATTTTAGTGAGTTATTTGATACTATAAAAACGGGGGGTGTGGCCTCATGATTGACAGCTGAGAGTTAAGTTGTCTCTGAGGCACTAACAGACTTTTTTCTGGATTTTGGGAGGAGATTGGAGCTTTAGCTTTAATTTCTACATTTCTATAACTTTTTATTTCACACCAACATAATGAATAGTTCTGCATCTGTGAGAGTGGGCGGCTTTTGATAATCGCACCTCTACTTCCTGCTCTCCGGTCCCGAGATGTCAGCGCCGTGTGCGGCCTACAAAAGTTTCAGTCTTTCCATCCGCAGGGGAACTTTCAACAATTTTTCCATAAATTGAACACAGAAGGCGGTCGGCCGAAAGTTTACTTGATAAAGTTTTAAATATGTATATTTTGTCTTACACAAACGCGTTGATTCGCTTCAGAAGGCCTTTATTACCACCCCAGAGCCGCGTGGAGCAGTTATATGACGGACAGATGCACTTTTTATGGACTTCAAAAACAGAGCAACTATGAATCCAATTCTAATGCTTGGATTAGCCTGGACTTTTGTAATATAACTCAGATTTTATTCGTCTGAGAGAAGAATGTCACACACACCTCGGATGAGCTGAGGGAGAGGAAATCATGGGCTGATGTTCATTTTTGGGTGAACTGTCCCTTTAAAGCTCATGTGTGTGTGAAGGCAGGCGGCACAACACTTTTGGCAATATAGTGTATATATTTTGAATAAAATAAAACATGCTTAGTTAAATACATTTGCTTTACAGTGAGGGATTTAGGTCTCCAATAACATCATTAACTCCTCTTATGAATGTGTCATAAGCGATGGGAGCCGTGTACTGTAGCTGTTTCTGCAGCTTTGATAATAGAGGAGGTCTGATCCAGCATTAGCATTCAGCACTCGCACCAATACCAGCGCAGTTTATGATCTCCATAGCGATGTGTCACTGCTCGTCACAATCAAACCAATCACCAAGAGTTAAAAATCATTTGAATCTGACGACCCCAACAGGAAGCAATTGACTCTGCTCTTTGCTAGGACAGATGAAAAGGTCAATATGAAAGTAGCTGTCATTTTCTGGATTACTGCTGCTTACTAGAGTTTGAGAGCTGTTTAGGCCTTTTTCTCTGCCATTGATTTACTTTCAAGGTGCGTACATGACTAGAATGTGACTGAGAAACCCTGCTGGAAGCCGCAGTCATCGGCCCGGAGTGAACTGGACAGTCCTGCCACGAACACAAGAGACTCTCTCACAGCAAGCAGATGCTGAATGATGTATCAGCCAGGTCCTCACAGAAAACATGACAACACACTTTCCTGTATTATTCAGAAATACATTAAAAATGCATTTTACAGATACAGTAACTCGTCTATAATGGACATTTTTAGGAGTGTGTTTATGGGGATTCTTTTAGAAGCGCATTTGTGATGTTGGACGAGAAGGCCTGGCTCTCAGTCTCCGCTCTAATTCATCCCAAAGGTGTTCTATCGGGTTGAGGTCAGGACTCTGTGCAGGCCAGTCCAGTTCCTCCACACCAAACTCCTCATCCATGTCTTTATGGAGCGATGCTTTGAGCACTGGAGCGCAGTCATGCTGGGACAGGAAGGGGCCGTCCCCAAACTGATCCCACAAAGTTGGGAGCATGAAATTGTCCAAAATGTCTTGGTGAAGCGTTAAGAGTTCCTTTCACTGGAACTAAGGGGCCAACCCCAAACTGGTCCCACAAAGTTGGGAGCATGAAATTGTCCAAAATGTCTTGGTGAAGCATTAAGAGTTCCTTTCACTGGAACTAAGGGGCCAACCCCAAACTGGTCCCACAAAGTTGGGAGCATGAAATTGTCCAAAATGTCTTGGTGAAGCGTTAAGAGTTCCTTTCACTGGAACTAAGGGGCCAACCCCAAACTGGTCCCACAAAGTTGGGAGCATGAAATTGTCCAAAATGTCTTGGTGAAGCATTAAGAGTTCCTTTCACTGGAACTAAGGGGCCAACCCCAAACTGGTCCCACAAAGTTGGGAGCATGAAATTGTCCAAAATGTCTTGGTGAAGCATTAAGAGTTCCTTTCACTGGAACTAAGGGGCCAACCCCAAACTGCTCCCGCAAAGTTGGGAGCATGAAATTGTCCAAAATGTCTTGGTGAAGCATTAAGAGTTCCTTTCACTGGAACTAAGGGGCCAACCCCAAACTGATCCCACAAAGTTGGGAGCGTGAAATTGTCCAAAATGTCTTGGTGAAGCATTAAGAGTTCCTTTCACTGGAACTAAGGGGCCAACCCCAAACTGCTCCCACAAAGTTGGGAGCGTGAAATTGTCCAAAATGTATTGGTGAGGCATTAAGAGTTCCTTTCACTGGAACTAAGGGGCCAACCCCAAACTGATCCCACAAAGTTGGGAGCGTGAAATTGTCCAAAATGTCTTGGTGAGGCATTAAGAGTTCCTTTCACTGGAACTAAGGGGCCAACCCCAAACTGATCCCACAAAGTTGGGAGCGTGAAATTGTCCAAAATGTCTTGGTGAGGCATTAAGAGTTCCTTTCACTGGAACTAAGGGGCCAACCCCAAACTGGTCCCACAAAGTTGGGAGCATGAAATTGTCCAAAATGTCTTGGTGAAGCGTTAAGAGTTCCTTTCACTGGAACTAAGGGGCCAACCCCAAACTGGTCCCACAAAGTTGGGAGCATGAAATTGTCCAAAATGTCTTGGTGAAGCATTAAGAGTTCCTTTCACTGGAACTAAGGGGCCAACCCCAAACTGCTCCCACAAAGTTGGGAGCGTGAAATTGTCCAAAATGTATTGGTGAGGCATTAAGAGTTCCTTTCACTGGAACTAAGGGGCCAACCCCAAACTGATCCCACAAAGTTGGGAGCATGAAATTGTCCAAAATGTCTTGGTGAAGCATTAAGAGTTCCTTTCACTGGAACTAAGGGGCCAACCCCAAACTGCTCCCACAAAGTTGGGAGCGTGAAATTGTCCAAAATGTATTGGTGAGGCATTAAGAGTTCCTTTCACTGGAACTAAGGGGCCAACCCCAAACTGATCCCACAAAGTTGGGAGCGTGAAATTGTCCAAAATGTCTTGGTGAGGCATTAAGAGTTCCTTTCACTGGAACTAAGGGGCCAACCCCAAACTGATCCCACAAAGTTGGGAGCGTGAAATTGTCCAAAATGTCTTGGTGAGGCATTAAGAGTTCCTTTCACTGGAACTAAGGGGCCAACCCCAAACTGGTCCCGCAAAGTTGGGAGCATGAAATTGTCCAAAATGTCTTGGTGAAGCGTTAAGAGTTCCTTTCACTGGAACTAAGGGGCCAACCCCTAAAAACAACCCCACCCCACAAATCCCAAGTCAGGCAAGTCCCATTCTCCTGGCAACCGCCAAACCCAGGCTTATCCATGGGATTGGCCGTCCGAGGCGCGTGATCTGCAAGTGACCCTGAGGTTCAGGTGGCTGCCCTCCACAAGCTGCTCCAGCTTTTTCTCCAGAGTTCCCAGCCATTTAGAGACCAGACAGAAGAGACACATCTCTGACGACATCACAGTGAACAAGAAAATGCCATTTAAAGACAACGTGCCAATCCTTGAAGGATTATAGGATGTAATCTACAATTTGTCTACACAGGTGTCGTCTTTTATATACGGTCTAACGCTCTAAACTGCAATGTTTCGCATTTGGTAAAAAAATTTAATGTATATAAGGTAACAAAAATAATGCAGGAGCACAAACACATTCTCGGTTTTGGTTTCCTTGCCACTGTTGCCTCTGGCTTGGCGTGCTCATTTGGGGACACTAAATGTTCAACTAAATATCCAAATAAATCTAATTATTAAACTAAATTAACCATATAAACTAAATTACTGATCTAATTACTGATCTAAAGTCCACACTGTCACTGTATGATAATTGAAACGAACTGATGACATCACCGTTTTCTCCAGAATGGCTATACAGCTGAATAAAATTATGCTGCATTATTTTCCTGTTTAACACTGTAAAGCTGCTTTGACACAATCTGCATTAAATCTGCGTTAAAAGTGCTGTATAAATAAAGTTGACTTGACTTGACTCTGCAGAATATGAGATTGTGCTGAATGATCTGTCACAGTAACAGCGCTATTGATTCTGAGGAAGATTTAAATGAAAGAAAATAAACTCTAAATGATGTCAATATTGCAATTGGCTTGTAATGACTTGAAAGTACCAAAGGATGAGCTAAAGAAAATCAGAAATCAAGTCTTTCTCTCTCTCTGTAGTTCCCCATCATGTCTTAAGACTGAAACATGGCCTGAACGAGGACACACCAAACACTGTGGCTTTCTGACATCCATTTTAAATGCACTTTGTAATGTTCGTACTGTCATTAGTACTGATAAAACTGATGCATTCGGTCCTCACTGTACATCAAATTGAATTATTATTTCATTATTTCAAAGGATTTTTTGTGACCGGGCTTCACGGGAATATCCACTTTCCTGCTGAATCTGCCGGTCGGGCGGTGGCTTTAAAAGGCTGAATGCAGCATATTCCTTCCAGATAAGCCATTAAAGTTAAACACTATCCTGGCAGCCACTTTTCAAGTAATAGTCGTCCCTGAGCGAATTCACCTTGCTCTCCTCGTCTCTGCTCATCGTGTCTCTAAAAGAAGAGGGGAACTCTGGTCAGCTGAGCCGGAGGATTTTCTGCTTGAGTATTAGCGATTGATTGCCTCTCTACAGTGAGTGGATTTCTGCATTTCTGCCGGACGGGACCCCGTGTGCTGCAATATAATTAACCTTCACTGGAGGGGAACTTTCCATTGACCCGCCGTCTCCCCGGCCGAGCCTGAATTCATAAGTGGACTGGAACGGACTCGCTGAGGCAGGAGATCAGACGGCCTGATGAAGATTGTGGGAGATGGGAATCTTTGGGTCCATCGATTGACATTCTCATGCAAAGGCAATTAAACGAACGCTCATCTCCGTGTTTCTGACCAGCGCGTCGTGCGGAGGATTTCAGGTAAAGACGTTCACGTTCTGCCTCATCCGGTCAATGAAGGTCATTGTGATTCTGTGCAAGAGTGAAATGCATTCGGATCGCGTTCAATGATGCAGCATTTTCTCGTGAGAATCGTCCACATCGGACCGTCTCCGCGTGTTCCCGACGTATCGATCATCTATTCGGCCAGTTTGTACATGTGAGCGTCTGCTGGAGCACGTCCAAACTAATATGTGTAATGAGCAGCTGTGTCTGGAGAGTGCCATGCGGATGAAATGGACGGGGCTAATGGACTCATTAGTGGAGTGTGTGGCCGGACGGCAGAACACAACAGGTCATTAATCAGCCGCGAGCGAGAGTGGCGAGGCGGACACCACCCGGACATTTACTGCGGTAAAGGACAGACATTCCTCATCGGAGACACTCAGCGTTTACACAGACACGAATGACTGAAGGAATGATGCGCCAACAATCCAAATATAAGACTGTGTTTTTTCTAAGAAATACATCTGAGAAAAATGAAGTCGTCTTGTGAACAACAGTTTAATGAGATCTTTTTCTTTCTTTTTATTGCCAAGAAATACAGAGCAAAAAGTCTCGAACCCACCCCCAAATAAAATACAAACATAGAATGTAGGAAGAAAGAATAATAATAATAATTAAATACAAACAATACAAATGATATTTTTTTACAAAGTTATTAAAAAGGTTGACACAGCATCCAAAGCAGCATACCATACATTTACAGTCTTGGTGTTGGCTCCATGCATACGAGCAGTTGAGAGTTCCATCGATATAATGTCCAACAAAAACACTGTCCATGTTCGTTTTTTGTAAACATCAGTAAATATCATTGTTGAATGGATAAGGTAAGATCCCAAAAATGACATGACGTGGGGTCAGACATATATCAGTGCCCAACAGATATGATAAGTCCTGTGAGAGCTGGGTCCAAAAAGGTGAGAGAGAAGGACAGTCCCAGAAGAAATGCATGTATGTGCCTAGAGATCCTTGTGAACAAAGATTACACTCGAGAGAAGTGAACAGATTCATATAGAAACGTTTCACAGGAGTCAGGTAAACCCTATGAAGTCATTTTCAGTGTATCATTTGATGATTGGGGGTCTTTGAAGACAGCTTAAACATCTACATCTTCATTAAGATCCTTGGCCCAAACAGTTGTAATAGATAAGGGTTTGTAAAAATGTTCGAAAAGATAGAGATAAAGAAGGGAGATTTCACAGAAGGAAGGATTCATTTGCGCAAAGGGTGAATAGGTAAATGGGAGTCCCAAGGCACCCCATTGGCCCGAAGGGCCGATCTTATACGCAAGTACATAAAAACAGATGTACCTTGTAAATTATATTGGGCTTAAATGTTCTGAAATGATTTTAGACCCATTTCATCGTATATATCTCCCAAAGTGTTTCAATATCTCCCATTGCGGACAGTGAAATGGGGCCTTGCCTGATGGAGTCGTCTTATATTCGGGGTCTAAACTTTTATATACACCCGCAACAATAGTGAGTGCCGAATACAGTTAAAACGAGTGTTTCCCCCCAGGACTGAACAACAGGTCAAACAACTCATCAAGCAGCCAAAAAATACAGCGAGTCAGAGTGTAATGTTAGGGGCGAGCCCAAAAAGACGAGTCAGGGGGGCAGTCATGGCCTAGTGGTTAGGGAGTTAAACTGGTAACCCAAAGGTTGCTGGTTCGATTCCAGAACCGGTGGGAAATGACTGAGGTGCCCTTGAGCAAGGCTGCCCGCTGCTCTGGGTGTTTGTATACACGTTTGCAGTGTGTGTGTGTGTGTGTTAACTACTCACTACTCTGCTCCTAATGTGTGTGCATTAACTGGATGGGTTAAATGCAGAGGTCAAATTCCAAGTATGGGTCACCATACTTGGCCGTCACGTGTCACTTTGTCACTTTGAGTCAAGAACCTGAGCTGTCGTCCCGCTGAAGGCACCAAAGAGCTGAACTCACTCACCAGCGAGGCTGATCACTTCTTCTCTCGGTTATGAACTGGCGCACTCGTCTGTCAATATCCTGCGGCGTAATGGATCAGCGCTTACACTCCTTACAGGCCTAAGGAAAACACATTCAGATCTGAGAGGTAAACACCTGTGTCTACACACCAACATCTGTCACTGAACACAAGGGGACAAATCCGTCACAGTCAAACCTAACCTACTAAATGAGAACTGCAGGTCCGTTTATGGTAGCTATGCCAAAGTGTTGATTTCTGAATGTGATTGTTCACTCTAAAAAAAAAGGTTCTATATGGCACCAAAAATGGTTCTTGGCTCGTAATCATAGGGGAACCTTTTTTAGTGCTATATAGCGCCAATTTTGGTGCTTCAGCGGTGCTTCAGTGGTTCTTCAGCGGTTCTTCAGAGGTTCTTCACTGGTTCTTTGACTAAGGTGCTATATAGCACCGCTAACTAAGGTGCTATACAGCACCGCTACCATATACATAACATGTTAAGATATGGTGCTATATAGCACCAAAAGTGGTTCCTCTATGATTACGACGAAGAACCATTTTTGGTGCCATATAGAACCTTTTTTTTTTAGAGTGTTGGTACATTTTACCAGTGTTTACCATACTTTAAAGACGAGATTCATATTTAAATATGAAACATATGCAATTGAAAGACTGTGAAAATTTGCATAACTCCAGATTGTCTGGCGAAAGACAATTACTCACTGAGAAGACACTTTTCGCAGCCGACGTCCCACTGAGTGAATCAACTGAGAATGGCTCTAATTTACATGTATTTCTTTTTACCTGAAACTTCCCCCAAACTCCTGATTCTCTCTCCTGGGAGACCACCGAAATATACCCAAAATCTATTGGACTTAATGTCAATTCTCACTATACAGTATTATATGTGTTTGATATTGATTGAAATGTCTTAGTGCGAATGGTACAAAATTGTACTTATGACATTGTACTTATGATGGTGGGTGTGGCTTTTGGAGCCATTTGATCTCGTCAATACACAATATTTGGTCTTCAAAAAGCTTTTTCCAAAAGGTACGTTATATTCAGAACAATACGGTACATTAACTAACATGAACTAACAATGAGCAATTCATTTAATTCAGTATTTATTCATCTTTAATAACATTAGTTAAAAATACTCAAAACTGCTCATTATTAGTTCATGTTCAAGAGACAATAGGAGACATTAGAGATGGTGGTCTAGTGGGTTAAACCACCGAACTGATATGCAGAAGGTTGCTGGTTTGATCCCAGCTATCGCCAATCTTTACTCTTTGTTGCTCCAGGGGGATTGTCCCTGTAATAAGTGCACTGTAAGTTGCTTTGGATAAAAGCGTCTGCCAAATGCATAAATGTAAATGTACAATAGTGTCATTGTTCGAGTTTTGTTCTCATCTGTTCAGGCGGATCAATAAATAACTACATATTTAGGGCCAGATTTACTCAACAGGGCAAATTAATGTGTGAACACAATTCCAAAAAGTGCTGATGGGAGTGTAAAGTGCAGCGCATGATCTACTGAAGACACAGATTAAAGCATTCAGACGGTCATTCCCATCATGACCAGCGCAATCGACCTGTTAGGGTCTGGTTCAAGGTAAAACACAAACTGCATCCACTGTTCCCTTAACACTGGGTTATTGTGAAGCTGAACAAGGTGATCTTTCCCTCACACACACACACACACACACATACACACACACACACACACACACACACACACACACACACACACACACACACACACACACACACACACACACACACACACACACACACACACACACACACACACACACACACACACACACACACACACACACTCCTTTAGTGACATTGTTGATCCATTGTCTAAAAACACAACGCCAGCGCCGCCACAAGCTCCCGTAACCCCAACGAAGATCGCTGATGTGTGTGTGTGTGTGTGTGTGTGTGTGTGTGTGTGTGTGTGTGTGTGTGTGTGTGTGTGTGTGTGTGTGTGTGTGTGTGTGTGTGTGTGTGTGAGTGAGTGTGTGTGTGTGTGAGTGAGTGAGTGTGTGTGTGCTCATCCGGGAGAAGTGCCCATATAAGGAGTTCCCCCCTTTATGATGTCATAAAGGGCCAAACTCGAAAAAGAAAAACTTTTCGAAACTGGTGTGAATCCTGAAGGAGTGTGTTTGGCACAGAAATACTCTGTCACATGTCCGACTCTTTGTCCATGTTTTTCATGAGCATCAACTCTTGAACTGTGTGAATAAGGCAGAGATAAATATGTGCTTTTAGAATTACTAAGTAGTCAACTAAAGTTAAGAAATTAACCCTTATTGTAAAGTGTTTCCAATATTGCAAATCAGGTAAAAGAGCAAATGTGGCCACAACATCAGTGAGACCATGTGATTTCTACAGATCTGCGTCTGGTCATGATTAGTGATTTCATACACAGTAATGGTGTGTGTGTGTGTGTGTGTGTGTGTGTGTAAATATGGGAGTTTAGTGTTTGACCTGTACAATCACCCAAGCTGCATCCGAAATCGAATACCTCTACACTATATAGTATGCGAAAAACAGTACGCCAACAAAGTAGTATGTCCGACTTCATAGTATTCGAAAAACAGTCGGCGAAAAGTTCCCGGATGACCTACTACTTCCGCCGAGATTCTGTAGTGCGCATATGATGGACACTTTACTATCCCATGAGGCCACGGGAGACGATTTATGAATGGAGGTGATGGGACGCAACTGACGCTGGAAGGTCACATGATCATGACAAAATGGCGTGTGTAGTACGTCCGGACTACATTCATACTATATAGAACATACTTGTTTAACGGTCGCAAAGTTCGTTCAATTTCAAATGTAGTACCAACTCACATAGTACGCAATTTCGGACCCAGTGTCCCTCTCGGGCTGCCGTATCCAGAGCCTGTTCTGCCACCACTTCCTGTCCCTGGCCCAGCGAATCCGTGTGGACATTCCAGTATGTGTATCCCAGCGTTCTTCCTGCAGGATGTTATTAAAGGGTCAGATCACAGGTGTTTTGTGAGCTCTCAGTAATCGGCTAGCGTGTGATTCGACTAGTGTTTAATCTGATCCCTCACATGACTATCAGTAAACCTGCCTTAGAGGAACGGCACGAGAGAGAGAGAGAGAGAGAGAGAGAGAGAGAGATACAATAATCCTCTCTGACAGACTATCCCAAGCACGCCAGCGTTTAGTTTAGGACATCAAATGCACAGAGATCACTGGCTTTGCGAGCAGGAATCCGCTGATCTCAAGGGGTCATTTAAAAAATACCAAAATGGCACCTTTGCTTTAAATCACAGGCGATCGGTGAGCATTGGTGAAATGATGTAAACGGTCTGGGCCGACTCCAGGAGACAGGATGAAGATCATGGGTGTGGCGGCTCCCGACTCCTAAGACACGCCGAACTCCAGCAAGCATCCCTTCACATTTACTGCCCAGCTTCTCCTCCAGGAAACCTCTGAAGCGTGAATGAGCCCGCTATTATTATGATACTGTAATAATGACAAGCTTATTATTTGAATATGTTCCAAGTGAAGCCTGTTAAAGAGCACTGAGCTCCACACAGGGCATGAGGACTGATGGTCTTGCTGTCGTCCTAAAGGTTGTGTATCACGGTCTCGACTGCACAAACTTCTCAAGCTGACTCTTGACCAATGGCAGACAGCGCTCTCTGGGATTGGGAATATAAGGCCAATATTATTCACTGAAAGGGCTGTCAGAAGATTTGGAAATGGTACTTTAAAACCTTTTAGTGACTCAATTTCTGTGATATCAACTTCAAATTTGGACAAATTGGTTGTACATATGGCTTTCTAGTCATTTTAGAAGCCAAATTATTTTGTAAAATAAAAAAAATACCACATGCTTTGCCGTAAACTTAAAGTTCTGTGTCTTTAAAGTGTCTTCAAACAGGGACCAGCATTAGCTCTGTATTACCTTGAGCTCAGATCTGATTAAAGAGGGGAGACAGTAACAGGTTCAACTCTTTAAAAGCAAGTTCATCACAGGCGGAGTGTGTGTGAGGCTTAGCCTTGCCCTGGCACGGCCCTCGGGGCAAAATCTAACACAGGCTTTGACCGAAAATGCACCTGCACATTTCAACTAAATCTAGTACTACTACCTTATCAAGTGAAAATAAAAATTAAATGAAAAGTGTAGATGTTAGGGTTAGGGTTAGGGTTTACAGCGTTGCGCACTATAACCAATCACATACGACTCAGTTGAGCTTATGAATGCAATGGCCAATCACATACGACTCTGTTGAGCTTATGAATGCAATGGCCAATCACATACGACTCTGTTGAGCTTATGAATGCAATGGCCAATCACATACGACTCTGTTGAGTTTATGAATGCAATGGCCAATCACATACGACTCTGTTGAGCTTATGAATGCAATGGCCAATCACATACGACTCTGTTGAGTTTATGAATGCAATGGCCAATCACATACGACTCTGTTGAGCTTATGAATGCAATGGCCAATCACATACGACTCTGTTGAGCTTATGAATGCGATGGCCAATCACATACGACTCAGTTGAGTTTATGAATGCAATGGCCAATCACATACGACTCTGTTGAGCTTATGAATGCAATGGCCAATCACATACGACTCTGTTGAGCTTATGAATGCAATGGCCAATCACATACGACTCTGTTGAGTTTATGAATGCAATGGCCAATCACATACGACTCTGTTGAGCTTATGAATGCAATGGCCAATCACATACGACTCTGTTGAGTTTATGAATGCAATGGCCAATCACATACGACTCTGTTGAGCTTATGAATGCAATGGCCAATCACATACGACTCTGTTGAGCTTATGAATGCGATGGCCAATCACATACGACTCTGTTGAGTTTATGAATGCAATGGCCAATCACATACGACTCTGTTGAGCTTATGAATGCAATGGCCAATCACATACGACTCTGTTGAGCTAATGAATGCGATGGCCAATCACATACGACTCTGTTGAGCTTATGAATGCAATGGCCAATCACATACGACTCTGTTGAGTTTATGAATGCAATGGCCAATCACATACGACTCTGTTGAGCTTATGAATGCAATGGCCAATCACATACGACTCTGTTGAGCTTATGAATGCAATGGCCAATCACATACAACTCTGTTGAGTTTGTGAATGCAAAGGCCAATCACATATGACTCTGTTGAGTTTATGAATGCAATGGCCAATCACATACGACTCTGTTCAGCTTATGAATGCAATGGCCAATCACATACGACTCTGTTGAGCTTATGAATGCAATGGCCAATCACATACGACTCTGTTGAGTTTATGAATGCAATGGCCAATCACATACGACTCTGTTGAGCTTATGAATGCAATGGCCAATCACATATGACTCTGTTGAGCTTATGAATGCAATGGCCAATCACATACGATTCTGTTGAGCTTATGAATGCAATGGCCAATCACATACGACTCAGTTGAGCTTATGAATGCAATGGCCAATCACATACGACTCAGTTGAGCTTATGAATGCAATGGCCAATCACATACGACTCTGTTGAGTTTATGAATGCAATGGCCAATCACATACGACTCTGTTGAGTTTATGAATGCAATGGCCAATCACATACGACTCAGTTGAGCTTATGAATGCAATGGCCAATCACATACGACTCAGTTGAGCTTATGAATGCAATGGCCAATCACATACGACTCTGTTGAGCTTATGAATGCAATGGCCAATCACATACGACTCTGTTGAGCTTATGAATGCAATGGCCAATCACATACGACTCTGTTGAGCTTATGAATGCAATGGCCAATCACATACGACTCAGTTGAGTTTATGAATGCAATGGCCAATCACATACGACTCTGTTGAGCTTATGAATGCAATGGCCAATCACATACGACTCTGTTGAGTTTGTGAATGCAATGGCCAATCACATACGACTCTGTTGAGTTTATGAATGCAATGGCCAATCACATACGACTCTGTTGAGCTTATGAATGCAATGGCCAATCACATACGACTCTGTTGAGCTTATGAATGCAATGGCCAATCACATACGACTCAGTTGAGCTTATGAATGCAATGGCCAATCACATACGACTCTGTTGAGTTTATGAATGCAATGGCCAATCACATACGACTCTGTTGAGCTTATGAATGCAATGGCCAATCACATACGACTCTGTTGAGCTTATGAATGCAATGGCCAATCACATACGACTCTGTTGAGTTTATGAATGCAATGGCCAATCACATTCGACTCTGTTGAGCTTATGAATGCAATGGCCAATCACATACGACTCTGTTGAGCTTATGAATGCAATGGCCAATCACATACGACTCTGTTGAGCTTATGAATGCAATGGCCAATCACATACGACTCTGTTGAGCTTATGAATGCAATGGCCAATCACATACGACTCTGTTGAGTTTATGAATGCAATAGCCAATCACATACGACTCTGTTGAGCTTATGAATGCAATGGCCAATCACATACGACTCTGTTGAGCTTATGAATGCAATGGCCAATCACATACGACTCAGTTGAGCTTATGAATGCAATGGCCAATCACATACGACTCTGTTGATCTTATGAATGCAATGGCCAATCACATACGACTCAGTTGAGCTTATGAATGCAATGGCCAATCACATACGACTCAGTTGAGCTTATGAATGCAATGGCCAATCACATACGACTCTGTTGAGTTTATGAATGCAATGGCCAATCACATACGACTCTGTTGAGCTTATGAATGCAATGGCCAATCACATACGACTCTGTTGAGCTTTTGAATGCAATGGCCAATCACATACGACTCTGTTGAGTTTATGAATGCAATGGCCAATCACATACGACTCTGTTGAGCTTATGAATGCAATGGCCAATCACATTTGACTCTGTTGAGCTTATGAATGCAATGGCCAATCACATACGACTCTGTTGAGTTTATGAATGCAATGGCCAATCACATACGACTCTGTTGAGTTTATGAATGCAATGGCCAATCACATACGACTCTGTTGAGCTTATGAATGCAATGGCCAATCACATACGACTCTGTTGAGCTTATGAATGCAATGGCCAATCACATACGACTCTGTTGAGCTTATGAATGCAATGGCCAATCACATACGACTCTGTTGAGTTTATGAATGCAATGGCCAATCACATACGACTCTGTTGAGCTTATGAATGCAATGGCCAATCACATACGACTCTGTTGAGTTTATGAATGCAATGGCCAATCACATACGACTCTGTTGAGCTTATGAATGCAATGGCCAATCACATACGACTCTGTTGAGTTTATGAATGCAATGGCCAATCACATACGACTCTGTTGAGTTTATGAATGCAATGGCCAATCACATACGACTCTGTTGAGCTTATGAATGCAATGGCCAATCACATTTGACTCTGTTGAGCTTATGAATGCAATGGCCAATCACATACGACTCTGTTGAGTTTATGAATGCAATGGCCAATCACATACGACTCTGTTGAGTTTATGAATGCAATGGCCAATCACATACGACTCTGTTGAGCTTATGAATGCAATGGCCAATCACATACGACTCTGTTGAGCTTATGAATGCAATGGCCAATCACATACGACTCTGTTGAGTTTATGAATGCAATGGCCAATCACATACGACTCTGTTGAGCTTATGAATGCAATGGCCAATCACATACGACTCTGTTGAGCTTATGAATGCAATGGCCAATCACATACGACTCTGTTGAGCTTATGAATGCAATGGCCAATCACATACGACTCTGTTGAGCTTATGAATGCAATGGCCAATCACATACGACTCTGTTGAGCTTATGAATGCAATGGCCAATCACATATGACTCTGTTGAGCTTATGAATGCAATGGCCAATACCATACGACTCAGTTGAGCTTATGAATGCAATGGCCAATCACATACGACTCTGTTGAGCTTATGAATGCAATGGCCAATCACATACGACTCTGTTGAGCTTATGAATGCAATGGCCAATCACATACGACTCTGTTGAGCTTATGAATGCAATGGCCAATCACATATGACCCTGTTGAGCTTATGAATGCAATGGCCAATCACATACGACTCTGTTGAGCTTATGAATGCAATGGCCAATCACATACGACTCTGTTGAGCTTATGAATGCAATGGCCAATCACATACGACTCTGTTGAGTTTATGAATGCAATGGCCAATCACATACGACTCTGTTGAGCTTATGAATGCAATGGCCAATCAGAGGCGTTAGATTAGGAATCGCTGAGCTCTGAACTCTCACGAATACTCTCATAATAAACTGATAAACAGATTTGGTGATTGTGCTCTGGAGGGCGTCGAAACTAACTAACTAACTTTTACTATTTACAACATATTTTTGCAGTGTTGAGCAATGTAGCCAATCACAAATATATCTGATGATGTATTGAATACAATGGCCAATCAGATGAGTTTAAAGGTGCCGTAAGTAAGTTTTTCACTTTACCAAAGCATAAAAACCGTAATATGTTTGCAGATATTTAGGAAGCTAAATTCACAAACTGCGGAAAGACATCAGTATACACCGTTTTTCAAGTTCAAGTCCACCAACGTTAATCTACTATAACTCTCCTGACTGCTTTGTTAGAAAAAAACGGCAGATTCGGCGACGTGATTGGTCAGATCGCCTGTCAATCAAACTCTCGGCGAAGGGTGAATTGCACTTGCTTCTGTTGCGAGTGCTCAAGCTGGCAACCCGCATGAGAGTCGAGTCTGAGGAGGAGGGGGCGGGGCAAACAACTCTCTCCAATATTTAGAATTTGGACTGCAGTACGCATTTCGACCACTAGCTGTCAATCCTACATACGGCACCTTTAAGTTAGAATCCCCTCACCACTCAAAACGGCAGAGTTTTTGTCCAGTCAAATCTTCTCGCTATACTTTAACTGGCCCCACTTTATAATAGGTTGTCTTAACTACTATGTACTTACATCAAAAAATAAGTACAATGTACTTACTGTGTTCAAATTGTATTGCAAAACACCTTTGCTGATATTGAGGTGGGATACGGGTAAAGTTAGGGACAGGTGTGGTGGTGTGGGTAAGTTAAAGGGTAGAGTTAGGGACAGGTGTGGTGGTGTGGGTAAGTTTAAGGGTAGAGTTAGGGACAGGTGTGGTGGTGTGGGCAAGTTTAAGGGTAAGGTTAGGGACAGGTGTGGTGGTATGGGCAAGTTTAAGGGTAGAGTTAGGGACAGGTGTGGTGGTGTGGGCAAGTTTAAGGGTAAGGTTAGGGACAGGTGTGGTGGTATGGGTAAGTTTAAGGGTAGAGTTAGGGACAGGTGTGGTGGTGTGGGCAAGTTTAAGGGTAGGGTTAGGGACAGGTGTGGTGGTGTGGGTAAGTTTATGGGTAGAGTTAGGGACAGGTGTGGTGGTATGGGTAAGTTTAAGGGTAGAGTTAGGGACAGGTGTGGTGGTATGGGTAAGTTTAAGGGTAGAGTTAGGGACAAGTGTGGTGGTATGGGTCAGTTTAAGGGTAGGGTTAGGGACAGGTGTGTTGCTATGAGTAAGTTTAAGGGTAGGGTTAGGGACAGGTGTGGTGGTATGGGTCAGTTTAAGGGTAGGGTTAGGGACAGGTGTGTTGGTATGGGTAAGTTTAAGGGTAGGGTTAGGGACAGGTGTGGTGGTATGGGTAAGTTTAAGGGTAGGGTTAGGGACAGGTGTGGTGGTATGGGTCAGTTTAAGGGTAGGGTTAGGGACAGGTGTGTTGGTATGGGTAAGTTTAAGGGTAGGGTTAGGGACAGGTGTGGTGGTATGGGTAAGTTTAAGGGTAGGGTTAGGGACAGGTGTGGTGGTATGGGTCAGTTTAAGGGTAGGGTTAGGGACAGGTGTGGTGGTATGGGTCAGTTTAAGGGTAGGGTTAGGGACAGGTGTGGTGGTATGGGTCAGTTTAAGGGTAGGGTTAGGGACAGGTGTAGTGGTATGGGTAAGTTTAAGGGTAGGGTTAGGGACAGGTGTGGTGGTGTGGGTCAGTTTAAGGGTAGGGTTAGGGACAGGTGTGGTGGTATGGGTCAGTTTAAGGGTAGGGTTAGGGACAGGTGTAGTGGTATGGGTAAGTTTAAGGGTAGGGTTAGGGACAGGTGTGGTGGTGTGGGTCAGTTTAAGGGTAGGGTTAGGGACAGGTGTGGTGGTATGGGTCAGTTTAAGGGTAGGGTTTGGGACAGGTGTGGTGGTATGGGTCAGTTTAAGGGTAGGGTTAGGGACAGGTGTGGTGGTGTGGGTCAGTTTAAGGGTAGGGTTAGGGACAGGTGTGGTGGTGTGGGTCAGTTTAAGGGTAGGGTTTGGGACAGGTGTGGTGGTATGGGTCAGTTTAAGGGTAGGGTTAGGGACAGGTGTGGTGGTGTGGGTCAGTTTAAGGGTAGGGTTAGGGACAGGTGTGGTGGTGTGGGTCAGTTTAAGGGTAGGGTTAGGGACAGGTGTGGTGGTATAGGTCAGTTTAAGGGTAGGGTTAGGGACAGGTGTGGTGGTGTGGGTCAGTTTAAGGGTAGGGTTAGGGACAGGTGTGGTGGTGTGGGTCAGTTTAAGGGTAGGGTTAGGGACAGGTGTGGTGGTGTGGGTCAGTTTAAGGGTAGGGTTAGGGACAGGTGTGGTGGTATAGGTCAGTTTAAGGGTAGGGTTAGGGACAGGTAAGGTGGTGTGGGTAAGTTTAAGGGTAGGGTTAGGGACAGGTGTGGTGGTATAGGTCAGTTTAAGGGTAGGGTTAGGGACAGGTGTGGTGGTATAGGTCAGTTTAAGGGTAGGGTTAGGGACAGGTGTGGTGGTATAGGTCAGTTTAAGGGTAGGGTTAGGGACAGGTGTGGTGATGTGGGTAAGTTTAAGGGTAAAGTTAGGGACAGGTGTGGTGGTGTGGGTCAGTTTAAGGGTAGGGTTAGGGACAGGTGTGGTGGTGTGGGTCAGTTTAAGGGTAGGGTTAGGGACAGGTGTGGTGGTGTGGGTAAGTTTAAGGGTAGGGTTAGGGACAGGTGTGGTGGTGTGGGTCAGTTTAAGGGTCGGGTTAGGGACAGGTGTGGTGGTGTGGGTCAGTTTAAGGGTAGGGTTAGGGACAGGTGTGGTGGTGTGGGTCAGTTTAAGGGTAGGGTTAGGGACAGGTGTGGTGGTATAGGTCAGTTTAAAGGTAGGGTTAGGGACAGGTGTGGTGGTATAGGTCAGTTTAAGGGTAGGGTTAGGGACAGGTGTGGTGGTATGGGTCAGTTTAAGGGTAGGGTTAGGGACAGGTGTGGTGGTGTGGGTAAGTTTAAGGGTAGGGTTAGGGACAGGTGTGGTGGTGTGGGTAAGTTTAAGGGTAGGGTTAGGGACAGGTGTGGTGGTATAGGTCAGTTTAAGGGTAGGGTTAGGGACAGGTGTGGTGGTATAGGTCAGTTTAAGGGTAGGGTTAGGGACAGGTGTGGTGATGTGGGTAAGTTTAAGGGTAAAGTTAGGGACAGGTGTGGTGGTGTGGGTCAGTTTAAGGGTAGGGTTAGGGACAGGTGTGGTGGTGTGGGTCAGTTTAAGGGTAGGGTTAGGGACAGGTGTGGTGGTGTGGGTAAGTTTAAGGGTAGGGTTAGGGACAGGTGTGGTGGTGTGGGTCAGTTTAAGGGTAGGGTTAGGGACAGGTGTGGTGGTGTGGGTCAGTTTAAGGGTAGGGTTAGGGACAGGTGTGGTGGTGTGGGTCAGTTTAAGGGTAGGGTTAGGGACAGGTGTGGTGGTATAGGTCAGTTTAAAGGTAGGGTTAGGGACAGGTGTGGTGGTATAGGTCAGTTTAAGGGTAGGGTTAGGGACAGGTGTGGTGGTATGGGTCAGTTTAAGGGTAGGGTTAGGGACAGGTGTGGTGGTATAGGTCAGTTTAAAGGTAGGGTTAGGGACAGGTGTGGTGGTATAGGTCAGTTTAAGGGTAGGGTTAAGGACAGGTGTGGTGGTGTGGGTCAGTTTAAGGGTAGGGTTAGGGACAGGTGTGGTGGTATGGGTCAGTTTAAGGGTAGGGTTAGGGACAGGTGTGGTGGTGTGGGTAAGTTTAAGGGTAGAGTTAGGGACAGGTGTGGTGGTGTGGGTCAGTTTAAGGGTAGGGTTAGGGACAGGTGTGGTGGTGTGGGTAAGTTTAAGGGTAGGGTTAGGGACAGGTGTGGTGGTGTGGGTCAGTTTAAGGGTAGGGTTAGGGACAGGTGTGGTGGTATGGGTCAGTTTAAGGGTAGGGTTAGGGACAGGTGTGGTGGTGTGGGTCAGTTTAAGGGTAGGGTTAGGGACAGGTGTGGTGGTATGGGTCAGTTTAAGGGTAGGGTTAGGGACAGGTGTGGTGGTATAGGTCAGTTTAAGGGTAGGGTTAGGGACAGGTGTGGTGGTATGGGTCAGTTTAAGGGTAGGGTTAGGTGGATGTAATTACATGCAGGTTTTTTTTTAAATGTATGTACAATGTAAAAACATGTATGTACACAATAAGTGCATTGTATCAAATTATTAATTAAAATGTTATTACATAGTAGTTAAGGCCACTTAATATAAAGTGGGTCCCTTTAACTTGTAACAAAAAAGCGTTGACAAGTAGGCCAGATATTTATTGTACAGTCAGCTTAATCGATCAGCAGAACTCTGTGCGATACGATGAGTGACAGCTTAGTGAGTAAAAAGGGCGCTTTTACGCTCTTTCTAGGCAATAATCGTATAAAACATATGTTTTGCTGCATTATAGGCTATTTATTATACGCACTGGCTGCCATGCCAAATCACTCATATACTAGCCTGTTCAAATGATAGTGGTTTGTGAACATAACCACTTTAATAACAAGAGCGTTTATGCTGGGATGTGTGGGCTTTGGATAGGCGACACGTAAGGAGGAATCACATCAAGCCTTACCCTAGAGCTGGCTCACCCTCCACCTATGAAGTTAATAAAGCAATATAGTTGAGCTGCTACCCTGTCACACATGGCAAAATAAGGTCCAGATGCATTCTGACCTGATGGCAAAGGTCATTCTGTTGGGATGTTTTATTCTTCCACTCCTGAAGGAACTTCTCTTTCTCTGGACACTTGGAGTCTACGAGCCTTCAATGTCCCGGTATGACACTCCTCCATGGCAGAGAGAGACTGAAAGCATATCAACACAGAATAATGTCACCAATCTTTCATTAAAGGTCCCATGGCATGGATTGTTTTTATTATTTTATAATGTTTCCTGAGGTGTACTTATATTGTTAGTATGGTTTTTACATCAAAAAATGTCATAATTTTGAAATAAAAGCATTTTTTCTATACTGATATTAGCCTCTGGCTTGAATGCTCTGTTTGAAGGGGCGTGTCTGCTGTGAGACTTCAGTGGAAACGCCCACTGTTGTGATTGGCTGACATCTTTGCATTTGAAATGAGTATTAGCGTCATTCATTATAACGGTAGTTTGGGCAAGACGGCCAGCGGCGGGACTAACAGTATTAAACTATTTAGAAAGAAAGTCTGTGTGAACTTGAATGATTAGCTACACATCAGAGATCACTGATCACAGATCAGGCCAGGGGCGTTTCTAGGATGTTCATTGTAGGGCGGCTCAGCCCCAGTGAGGGTACGGGGAAGATGGGAAGACTTTAGTTTAGGCTCCAATTCTCACTATTAACTAGTAGCTTATTAGTATGCATATTAGGATATTGGCTGTTTATTATTACTTTATAAAGCAAATATTAACGCCTTATTCTGCATGACCATATTCTACATCCCTTAATCATACAATGTAAGCAGGTTTATAATCACTGAGATCCCAAACGTGAGGTTAGGCGTGTTCGGGGACATGCTCCCCTGAGAACATGGGGATTTCCCTGATCTACACATGTGCAGATGTTCTGAACGGCCAAACATTAGATAGCGATAGCTTGAAAACCATGTCAGTGGGCAGATATGACTGATGAAGTTTTTCGTCAGTGAAGACAGTAAATATATGTTTAACTGATATTTATATGAGTTATGAATCATTTTCATAGACATGTTAACTTACTGAAGGCTACCAGGAAAGCTGGGTAACTAAATGTATTAAATTAATTCACTATATGCCTAATCTGAAGAAAACGGCTTTGTTAATATTTCTTGTTTGTTAATTATATTATAAATGACATTACATAGGCCTATTTCAATTCAAAATGGCGAAATTAGACAAAAGTTGATTAATTTGCCTGACTATTTGTGTCATTTGTTTAACATTTCAAGAAGCCGCTGTCAAATACGAAGCGTTTAGTTTAGCTTCATATCTCTCGCTTGACGTCGAGTCGAGCTGCTAAGATTCACGCTCATCCTCAGCAGCTTCTGTGAACATAAAGCCCGCCTACTCTGATTTGATTGGTTTTCTCAAATATTTTGACATTGACGAGCGGTGACAGACCAATGAGAGCTCAGATCAACACACACACCTCTGCTTCTGACGTGCGCTCTGCTGGACGCCGCTGCGGATTGAAGACCGCGCTGATTAAAACACGGGCCGAAGCCGAAGCCAAAGCCTCCGCCAGTTTCATACGTTTGAAAGACCGTTCCCCGTATGACATCATACAGGGAAGATTCCAGATCGGCTCGTCTGAGCTCTCGTTCTCTCAAAGGCGGAGCAGGACACCCAGAACTCAGTTTACACCTATCGACATTTCTAGCCACTTGGGGACCATATACAGGCTAGGGGAACTCATATTAATGTTAAAAAACCTCATAAAATGATCATTTCATGCCATGGGACCTTTAAATAAAACATTAGCAAGATAAAATACTGCTCATGAAACCAGTTGAAGCATAAAAGGTTCATACACTAGATCATTTGAAATGGTGTAGCAAATGAATTATTTCATGTCGTCTCAGAATTAATATGAAGTCATAAAAGCTGCATGCAAAATAATTATAACGTAATTAGGAAAAATCTCGACTAGAGTTTAGCATGTCACACTGCAGGACACGATTCATGTCAGCGAAGCTTTTCATCAATAATACAAGCGTGTTCATTTAGTATTCATTATCTGGCAGGCATGCTGAGTGGACAGTGTGCAATCTTATCAAACCCAAGAGAAGATATGATGACAGAAGAGTTAGATTCAACATTGTCAAGGCGCTAATCAAATCTAACTACAAAGAAAAGCGTCTCTACAAACTGCTGAGTAAACATGAGTGTGTTTCTTCATAAACCAGACTTCCAGAAGTGCTTAGGCAGCAGAAAAGCAGATTTGCCGTGGCAAAGTTATATTTATCTTCTCTTGGAAGAACAACGCTGTGACATCCGCCAGTCCCTTTCATTCGGAGGTGATGACTCATAATCCCAGAAAGCCTGGCTTATGGGAAACACTATATCTTAATGGCAGATTTCAGCACATCACGGACTCTCAAATGAGATCAGATCTACATTCGCACCGCTGACAGTGGCTGTGCGGGAGACAGCGGGATGTCCTGGAGACTCACAGAGGAGCCAGTAGAAGTAGGGCACTCAACAGCCACCTAACCCACGAGTCACTGCTCATTTGGTCATTTTGAATTCCTATTTGTATCTATAATGAAAAAAATTATAATAATATATGGACATTTCACCCCAAACAACAACAACAACCACCACAATAATAATAAACGGCAGCAATTAAACACATTTTAAGATGATTTTAGGCTGAAAAAAATGCATTGTAGTCTATGGGAATTGTTCTATTATAGCGCCACCAAGAGGCACAGTCCTTATGTGTCCATACATGTGTGTGTCAATTTTGGTGAAAATATCTGATTTTGTTTTGAAGTTATAGACATTTATATGAAAAAACACGAAAAAAATGACTGACACCTGACTTTGATTGGATTTTACTCCCCCTTACTATCAATATTTTGACATTTGATATGTAGCATGTAGCTATCGACCTGTTTCCAAACTTCTGACGCTGGTTTCGTCTCGATCGGACTAGCGGTTTCCAAGATATCAGCTAATGTTTTTTAAGCGCTAAATTACAACGCTGCTCAAACCATACGCCAAAACGTGGCAAGTCTGGTATCGTTGGACTCTGCAAGGAATCAGGAGACAAAAAAAGTTACTCCCATGAAAATAAGTGAACCACACCTAAAGTTACAAGCGTTTGAAAAAATAAATTCTCCACTAGGTGGCGCTGTTTCGAAACTTCTCAGGCTCCTTTAGGGCATCGTGCTGATGACCCATACCGAGTTTCATAACAATCCATTCATGCGTTCATAAAATACAGCATTTTAGCACATAATTCAAAATGGCTGATAGCCAATATGGCCGATATGGTAAAATTGGATATCAGACAACTCGCATGACGTCCTGAATCTAACGAGACTTTTATGATTTTTGGACAAACAGTTCAGAAGTTATAAGCAAAAATAGCCATTTTTCGTATCTCCGGACCAGTAGGTGGCGCTGCGCCGAAACGCTGCAGGTCGTCTCAGGTCATGCTTGTGATGACATGTACCAAGCTTGGTTTGAATACGATAAAGCGTTGCCGAGATATCGCCTTAAGTGTGTTTTCGTAACCGCTTTGTAAAATTTGTTTGCGCGTTTATCAAAAACGATTTGACGAATCAACTTGAAATCCACAACTTTTTGTCGGCACCGTCTGAAGATGATCTGGTTACATTTTTTATGAAAATTGGAGCAACAGCCTAGGAGTAGGTTTTTCGGTTAATTAAAAGCCAGAGGCGACAGTGGCAAGGAAAGCTGGCCTGTGACAAGATGGCCGCCAGAAAGCTTGCCTGTGACAAGATGGCCGCCAGAAAGCTTGCCTGTGACAAGATGGCCGCCAGAAAGCTGGCCTGTGACAAGATGGCCGCCAGAAAGCTTGCCTGTGACAAGATGGCCGCCAGAAAGCTTGCCTGTGACAAGATGGCCGCCAGAAAGCTTGCCTGTGACAAGATGGCCACTGGTGATGACGTTAGAGACTCCACCGTAAGACATCTAGCCATGATTATGTAAATCTATGCTTGTAAGACACTGATTGGCGGGTTCAGGTGTGTTTATTTAGGGTTGGAGCTAAACTCTGCGGGACAGCGACCCTCCAGGACCGAGTTTGGAGACCCCTGCTTCAGGGCATCGTGCCGATGACCCATACCGAGTTGAAATTCATAAAATACAGCATTCAAATTCAAAATGGCTGATGCCCAAAATGGCCAATATGGGAAATCTGGATATCATTAGACTTAGCATGCCACATCGAATCTAACGACTAAGCACTTTTATGATTTTTGGGCAAAGCGTTCATAAGTTGGTATCTCTGGGCCAGTAGGTGGTGCTGTGCCTAAACGCAGCGTGTAGCCTCAGGTCATGCTTGTAATGATCTGTACTAAGGTTGGTCAGAATACGATAAAGTGTTGCAGAGATACAGCCGTATGTCTATTTTTTGTAAAATTTGTTTGCGCATTATTTTTTAAAAAACTCTTTGAAGAATCGACTTGAAGTTTTTGTTTGCATTGTCTGAAGATGATCTGGATACATTTTCGTGCAGATCAGATAAACCGTCTAGGATGAGTTTGAAAAAGTTTTTTGGCGACTTGAGTCACGGAATCAGAGGAAAAAAGCCCCTATGGTTCAAAAGTTATTAGCACAAACATAAGAGCAACTTTGGGCAGGTGGTGGCGCTAGAGGGATTGAGTTAGAGACTCCACAATTGGTGCATTCGATGTCGGGCCAGTCTTCTGTCTGCGTGCCAAATTTCAAGCGGTTCTGGGCTGGCATAGACTCAAGAGCGGAAGAAGAAGAACGCCAACGATCACAATAGATACCTACCACATTCTGTGCTCGCCTCTTTATGATTTATACATTATTGTTATTACAAAAGCCAATATTTAGTGTATATAGTTGAAGTATAAGAAATTAATAGTTCACCCAAAAATGTGCTCCTCACACCAAGGGAGATGACTATAATGATAACGATACAAATATACTAATAAAAAGTATATTTAAAAAGGAACACTGACAGCCAATCAGAATCCATCCAGCTTTAAAGAGCTCGAGCATTTAAAGCGACAGACAACAAAAGAGAGAACAAACCGGACGATATTGTGCACTGGTGTGGCGCTGATACAGTTATGGGTCTTAGGAGTCCTGGTGCAACAGAAGTCCAGCTCAGTGGGACGGATCTCTTCACTCATGCGGGCGGATGAGCAGAAGCAGGGGCGTGGCGTGGGTCTGATCCAGTGAAACCGCGGGTGGTGTACTGGAACACGAGGACGTGATGCTGACAGTCAGATTTAAGACCCGCTGCTTCAAGGCCTCATCCGGCTCGGCTTTTACAACGGCCCTTTGAAACCCAACGCTGAAGGCCTGGACGTGAGGAGCACACAAAGAGAACTCTAATGGCTTTCTCTCTAATGAGACGGTTCTGGAACTGCTTCTGAGGAACATCAGCATTCCTCTGCATACATTTGTACACAAAAGAAGAAACTGTAGATTGTATCTGGTTTGCATGATGACCAGAACACCAGAAAGCCATACATTCATAATCTATTTATTTCTGCAAAGCTGTTCTTCAGAACATTAAAATAAAGTGTTTCTTAAAGAATTCTGTGCTGCAGTTAGGGAGAAAAATTAATATATATAAAAAAATGAATAAAAAAATCTAATCAAATTGAATAAAATCAATAAATAATAAAAAAAATATTAAAAAAATAAAGTAAGATAAAATAAATATTAAATAGTAAAAATAAATAAATATTAGAATAATAAAAAAAAGAAAAGAAAAAAGTAAAAAAAAGAAAAGAAATATTAAAAAGTAAAAAATAAAATAAATAAATATTACAATAATAAAAAAGAAAAGAAATGAAAAAAGTAAAAGAAAATAATATATATATATATAATAAAATAAAATTAATTAATATTAGAATAATAAAAAAGAAAAGAAAAAAGAGTCAAATAAAATAATAAATATATATATATAATAAAATAAAATAAATAAATAAATATCAAATAAAATAAATAGTCATATCAAATAAATATTTTTTTAAATAAAAAAGTTAAAAAAAATTAAATAAATATTAAAAATTTAAAAATCAAATCAAATAAATAAATATTAGAATAATAAAAAAGAAAAGAAAAGAAAAAGAAAATATTAAAAAAAATATATAATCAAATAATCAAATAAATAAATAGTCAAAAAATAAAAAAATAAAAAAATAAAAGTTAAAAAAATATATATATTAAAGTAAAAATAAAATAAAATAAATAAATATTAGAATAATAAAAAAGTAAAGTAAAATAAAATAAAAAATATATATATAATCAAATAGAAAATAAAAGAAATAAAAAAGAAAAGAAATATAAAAAAGAAAAGAAAAGAACAAAGTAAAAAAAGAAAAGAAATATTAAAAAGTAAAAAAGAAAATAAATAAATATTACAATAATATAAAAGAAAAAAGTAAAAGAAAAGAATATATATATATATATATATTCAAATAAAATAAATAACAAAAAATTTAATAAATAAATAAATATTACAATAAAAAATTAAATATGTATATTTTTTATCATTCTGGGTTCTAGAAGTAGGGGAGCGCGGGCACACGCTTCATGTTTGAACCCTTTCCACACGCGCCAGGATGACGAAACTTACTGTATTTACTAGTTGCCATATCAACATTATTTAGAGAAAAAATAGAGCCAAAATGAAAAAATCTCTGGAAGATATCACTGAATATTTATTTAACCAAAAGTATTTTTCATACTTAAGTTTAGTTTTCATCTCTGTTTTTTGTGTTTATTTAAAATAAGACCAGTCCGATATGATTGTAATCTTCTATCTGTTATTGATCAGTTGTTTAAAGCTGATCTGACAGCAGAAGACACGAGCCGCGGTTCACATCCCAGTTGTGCAGCGGGGTGTGTGTTAACACTGCGCTACTATCAGCCCCATCAGAACTGAATGAACCAAATGAAGACAGCGTTTGGAGTGGAGTGCAAAATAATCCGTTCCCTGAGTCCACGGCCTTTGCTGTTATTGAGTGAACACAAATAAAAGTCGACAGTTTACTGTTTATAATTACGTCTTGCTCTTAGCCTATCTGTACGGCTAAACATGACGGAGTATTGTGAGTTGTTTCCGCTGGAATAAGGAAAAAATCCATCAGAAGGTGACGACGACTTCGTCGGACAGAGGGTTAAAGAAAACGTAGCCTAGTTATTTTCATATAGTTAGGCTATATCTAAATATTATAATCTTTTAATTTCATATGTTGATTATGAAAAGTGAGCAGCATGAGTAATGCACATAATCAGATGCGCATATGTCCGGGGACATGGATTGAGCATTTCATTGAATTGTGTTTTCTAGAAAGTCTTTCTTTAAAATTAATTTTGTTTTGTATAAATTGTATTTTAATTTTGATCAATGTTTAATCAACTATTTGGCTGTATATTTAATAAATAAGAAGCAAAAGATCGTCGGGAATGGATTGACGTGCTGGCCTGTTTCCTCAGTCTTTGAGCGAGGCTGAAACTACAGACGGTAAGGTTGCGCAGTTGAGGCTCTCACAGCCTCATGAGGAGAAATGGAAACCAATCAGCGCCGCTCACACAGAGAAACTCAGTCACACACTGCAGAAACGATTCAAAGTGTGGAGCTTTTATATTTAAAACATATAAAACAGTTAAAAACATCACACGACCAAGAGTGCTGTTTTCCTGAATACCATCACGACTGGAAATGTGTCACTGATTTCATACGACACTGACAGTTCCATAAACAATTCATTAACAAAAAGTCACTTACATTTTAGATGCAATATATTGAGTGTTTTTGTTCTATTTCAGCAGCGAAAATAGTTCCAAACAAAGATCACAGCAGAACCATAACGCGTCTCAGCAACAGAGCGCTACTGAATGATTCAGTGTTTGAATGAATCAAGTGAATCAAAGATTCATTGACCTGTTCATAAACGACTGCCTCATTCTTGAACAAATCAGCCGTTTGAACGAGTCGACTCATTAATACCTGCCGCCCCCTACTGGCAGTTTAGTTTCATGTTAAAACATTCTTTCCAACATTTCTTATTTGTATTCAAAAAAATCTCATAACATCATTTAATTGTAATTTTTCAGTGTAAATTATTTAATTTGATTGGCAACAGCCCTATATTGTCTTGAATGTAGGCTATTAATCAAATTTAAGAATATAAAAGGAAAGCATATCCTGTATTTAATAAAATTAGGAGAAAAATGTCCTTTAAAAAAGGTAAAAATATCATAAATATGCAGATTTAAATACGTCAAAGCTGTTCACTGAACACTATAGTGAGAATATTGCTTGAGAATAATGATATTTAACTCTGCAGATCACCCAATAACAGGGATTGTAAGTCAGAATGTAAACTGGGCCACAGATGGTAAGCACAATTACATTACCCCAAAACTAACTTAGTTAAAATGCCACAGCCCATAATGTTTATTATTATTATTTTTTTTTTTTTTAATTATTATTAGAATATAGACATTAAGAGAATACATTGTTATGCAAGTACTTTTACTTTTAATATTTAAAGTACATTTTAAATCAGGTACTTTTTGACGGGTTGTCATTGTGGTACTTCTACTTTTACTAAAGTAAATATATCTCTGGGTATTTGTACTTTTACTTCAGTCCTGAGATTCAGTGCTTCCTCCACCACTGCATGGGCGGGGATTCTGCCAGCGGCTCGTCTCGTTGTGAAACGGCTGACATGGGCTGTGTTTACATGACGTCTTTGTTAAAAAGAAAAAGTTGACAAGAGCAGCAGCGTTTGGTTCAAAATAGCAGCCGAGGGCGTCTTTTGATGCTTTAACAACAGCCGCAACAAAAGTGTGTGGTGCAGAGATACAGCATGTCTTGATGAGAAACCCAGCGTAATGCTCAAATCTACTGTTAATGTGTGACAAAATGTAGTTTTAAGAGTTTTTCAGGCGATAATGGAGTTGTTCAAAGCTCAGATCTGTGGTTTGTAAAGAGAGCTCCTCTCTGAACATGTGATCTGGTGTGTGTGGAGTTGAACATGTGATCTGGTGTGTGTGGAGTTGAACATGTGATCTGGTGTGTGTGGAGCTGAACATGTGATCTGGTGTGTGTGGAGCTGAACATGTGATCTGGTGTGTGTGGAGCTGAACATGTGATCTGGTGTGTGTGGAGCTGAACATGTGATCTGGTGTGTGTGGAGCTGAACATGTGATCTGGTGTGTGTGGAGTTGAACATGTGATCTGGTGTGTGTGGAGCTGAACATGTGATCTGGTGTGTGTGGAGCTGAACATGTGATCTGGTGTGTGTGGAGTTGAACATGTGATCTGGTGTGTGTGGAGCTGAACAAGTGATCTGGTGTGTGTGGAGCTGAACATGTGATCTGGTGTGTGTGGAGTTGAACATGTGATCTGGTGTGTGTGGAGTTGAACATGTGATCTGGTGTGTGTGGAGCTGAACATGTGATCTGGTGTGTGTGGAGCTGAACATGTGATCTGGTGTGTGTGGAGTTGAACATGTGATCTGGTGTGTGTGGAGTTGAACATGTGATCTGGTGTGTGTGGAGTTGAACATGTGATCTGGTGTGTGTGGAGTTGAACATGTGATCTGGTGTGTGTGGAGCTGAACATGTGATCTGGTGTGTGTGGAGCTGAACATGTGATCTGGTGTGTGTGGAGTTGAACATGTGATCTGGTGTGTGTGGAGCTGAACATGTGATCTGGTGTGTGTGGAGCTGAACATGTGATCTGGTGTGTGTGGAGTTGAACATGTGATCTGGTGTGTGTGGAGCTGAACATGTGATCTGGTGTGTGTGGAGTTGAACATGTGATCTGGTGTGTGTGGAGTTGAACATGTGATCTGGTGTGTGTGGAGCTGAACATGTGATCTGGTGTGTGTGGAGTTGAACATGTGATCTGGTGTGTGTGGAGCTGAACATGTGATCTGGTGTGTGTGGAGTTGAACATGTGATCTGGTGTGTGTGGAGTTGAACATGTGATCTGGTGTGTGTGGAGCTGAACATGTGATCTGGTGTGTGTGGAGCTGAACATGTGATCTGGTGTGTGTGGAGTTGAACATGTGATCTGGTGTGTGTGGAGCTGAACATGTGATCTGGTGTGTGTGGAGCTGAACATGTGATCTGGTGTGTGTGGAGTTGAACATGTGATCTGGTGTGTGTGGAGCTGAACATGTGATCTGGTGTGTGTGGAGTTGAACATGTGATCTGGTGTGTGTGCAGTTGAACATGTGATCTGGTGTGTGTGGAGCTGAACATGTGATCTGGTGTGTGTGGAGTTGAACATGTGATCTGGTGTGTGTGGAGCTGAACATGTGATCTGGTGTGTGTGGAGCTGAACATGTGATCTGGTGTGTGTGGAGCTGAACATGTGATCTGGTGTGTGTGGAGCTGAACATGTGATCTGGTGTGTGTGGAGTTGAACATGTGATCTGGTGTGTGTGGAGTTGAACATGTGATCTGGTGTGTGTGGAGCTGAACATGTGATCTGGTGTGTGTGGAGCTGAACATGTGATCTGGTGTGTGTGGAGTTGAACATGTGATCTGGTGTGTGTGGAGTTGAACATGTGATCTGGTGTGTGTGGAGTTGAACATGTGATCTGGTGTGTGTGGAGTTGAACATGTGATCTGGTGTGTGTGGAGTTGAACATGTGATCTGGTGTGTGTGGAGTTGAACATGTGATCTGGTGTGTGTGGAGTTGAACATGTGATCTGGTGTGTGTGGAGCTGAACATGTGATCTGGTGTGTGTGGAGTTGAACATGTGATCTGGTGTGTGTGGAGCTGAACATGTGATCTGGTGTGTGTGGAGTTGAACATGTGATCTGGTGTGTGTGGAGCTGAACATGTGATCTGGTGTGTGTGGAGTTGAACATGTGATCTGGTGTGTGTGGAGCTGAACATGTGATCTGGTGTGTGTGGAGTTGAACATATGATCTCATATTATGGTAGCCCAGTTTGTGCTGAATACAGTGTAATTACACTTTTGCCATTAATGTGTTTATAAGCAACTGAAAAAAAACTTCTAAAGGGCCCCAAAACAGAAAATATTAGGGGTAATATTAATAAATGCTTTAGAATTATAGTCCATTGTACATGTTAACTGATTTTAACAAATGAAACCTTATTGTAAAGTGTTAGCAAAAAGTGTGTGTTTCATCAGAACAGTTTTCTATTATTATAACTTTTATGGACAGTGTTGCTCTATTATCTATTAGAGACATTATTCTTCAGATTGGGTGTTTTGGTGTCGGGAGCCATGCTCGTTTGGTGATCTCCGAGTTCGATGTCTCCGAGGAAGCTTCGGGACACTGAGGACATTTCAAAGCGATTATGAAGCCGTTCTGCTCCTTTGTAAGGTTTGACTACAAAGTAAAAGACACAGAAAGACGTGTGTGATAAAAACAAGAGCCCCGGGGCAAAGCCAGGCCCATTAGAGGGCATCTGACATCAATACATGCCGTCGGATTAACAGACTTCCTCTCGCCAAAGACAGCAAAAACCGCCCGAGTGTGATGGGACTGTCAATGCGGACGCATCCGTTCCCCACGAAACTAATGCACACGATCTGCAAATCACACAGAGCCGTTATCTCAGGAAACCTCATATCGGACTGTCAAGACACAAAACATCCCTGAAGAGGTCAAACCGTGAGCCGTTCACAACAAACACAGCCCTAGAGAAAACCACAAGAGCTCGGGTCAGAGATCCGGCCCTCATCAGAGAGGAGGAAAACAGGTACGCTAACCCTTCCCATCCTAATGAGTCCGTCATTAACGATTGCATTTCCACTGCCCTCTTGTGCGTCCAATTACCCTGGAGCTGAAGAATGAACTATCAGCCGGCCGTGAGGAACGTCAGAGCATCTGGAGCTGCAGAACGTGAGGCTGGCTCATTAGTGAGACGGAT